>JABXJD010000268.1:635000-843484 GCA_013375575.1 Percina caprodes
TCCTAAATCTCCCGCATCCGGGTCTTGCTTCCTGTATGTATCATGCCTCTATGTTATAATTATCCGTGTTGGGTGGATTTTACTACCTTAATAATCTTGTTTAGGTACATTAAACCACGTTAAGCCTTTTCACGTTAAGCTTTTTCCTTACAATATCCCTTAATGAAGCAGACACGCTTAATGTCAGCTAACGTCCATAATAATAGGGCTTTGGGTCAGATTTTTTTGACAGTTTTCACTGGTTATGAGGAGCAATATGTGAGAGAAATATGGTGATGATTGATCGTTGTTTAGGTACATTAAACCATGTTAAGCTTTTTCACGTGAAGCGTTTTAGAATGTCCCCGTTTTAGCCGCCGGTCGAGAAGCTCCCCCCCCGCGATCAGCAGATGTGATGATGCCTAAATCTGTTTGTGACATTTCAGACAGGATCATGGTCCCCTCCAACCAGCATGCACCATATTTTAATTGTTTATATTAACTTTACCATTCTCTTTAGACCGAGTCATATGAAAGGCTCCTTATCCCTAGACAACACCAGTTCACTGCATACAGACAGGCTATACAAAATAAACGTCTTATGACAGTATCAAGACAGTCATTATGGGCCATTATAGCCATTCCACTTGATATATAATTTAAAGAAAATAGAATGAGATTTGGTGAGACCTCATAATAGCAGTGTTAGAAATGATACAAACACCAACCCACTATTACCACTGCTACAGTAGTACTAGTACTGAGCATTTGAGCAACTCAATGACAATATAGCTTTACTCCAGATGTAGCGTAGAAAAGAAGTGACCAGTATTACTGTGTACCCCTATGGTTGGATTATGCCTGACCCAAAAAAATACTGAATTATATTGTTATTAGGACGTCGGTTAGAAAGACATGTCTTTTCAGAAAACATTAAAGTTGGGTTAAACAACAATGAACAGAGTGTAATTTAACATGTGTTCTTTTTATTTGAGAACAAAGCTCAGAATTTTAAAATAAATCCATATGGAAGTTTATAAGGAAAGAGCAGTTTGGAGCAAAATCAATATTTTACAGATTATGATTAGCTGAGAGCTCCATAAAACATTTTCACAGTACAGTGAACCCGCGTTTTTCACAGGGGTTACGTTCCAAAAAGAACCCATGATAGGCAAAAACCGTGAAGTAGTAACCTTTATTTTTTTACAATTATTATACGATGAAATACTCCATAATACATTGAAACCAAAGAACAAAACCTTTTTACAGGCATTTGTTTAACAAATAAAAGTACTGTAGAAACGTTTTTTTACAAATAACTACTGTATAATAATTTTAATCATCAATACGAACTGAAGGCTTCAAATTGCGGAGATCAGCACCGCCCCACCGCAAGTCATTGGAACGGGAGAAAATGAAAAATGATTATGAAAAAAATACAAAGTACAGTAGGAAAAATAGTGACTTGTGTATTTCCCTGCTCTTCTGACTGAGCCGCTGCATCCCGACTCTGTAGCGTTTTTTTCTTCTAAAGCCCGCGGTGCAGGTGTGTTTTTTCTTCTAAAAAACACACCTGCATCGCGGAGGTGTGTTTTTTCGAGAGAAGAACATAGTTATCGGTAGTTGTTGTCGCTCTTTTTTCTTCTGGGCAAAAAGATTCTTATAAACCGACATGCCACCATTGATTATGTTTGCAGAATGCAGAACACAACGCACGATGCAAATCCGTGAAGCAGCGAGACCGTGAAAGGTGAACCGTGATATAGCGAGGGTTCACTGTATACTCAACAGTACACGTATTTGTACAACGTTGTATCCTGCAAAGGTTTTTTTTAAAGCTTGTCCAAGTCTGTTGTCTGTGAGGTTGAAATATCCACACCAGTCCAGGCTTTCGATGAACCATGGAGCTCAGACCTGGTCTTAAACTGAGAATCTGAACTTTATTCCCCCGGTCTGCAGACTGCTCGCCGCTCCACACCGTTGTGTGGTCGGACGCGTCTCTCCAGGCCGCGCACACTCAGGCTACGCTTCCTTTGCCTTTAACGTCATAAATTAAAATAATGTCCAGGATCTTATATAGGATTATAACCTATATAAGTGTCTCTATTTCAAACATCACTGCAGGTTGATTGTGGGCGACAACGCTGTCGTAGTTAGCTTACCGAAACTCTACTGCCGAAGTTGCTGGCTGGCTACGCAACGTTAGCTATATCCGTTAGCATAAGTACAGGCTAACTATAGCCAGTTAGCTTTGTGTGTAACGCAACCAACCCCCCCCATCTCATAGGAGCGAAGCTTACTATTTCATTCAATACAATTATGGTACAAAAGGTGCACTAACGCCACAGGTATTATGTTGACAACATGGAGGCATATATAGGCAACACCAAAGGCAGTTGTAATATTTACCTAGCAGGCTAGGCTAACGCTGTTGGGCTAACGTCCGGCGCCGTAGCGTTAGCTAGCTGTCTAAACTTGTGAAAAGCCGAACAACACCCCCGTCTAAGCTGTGTTTCACTTTCCCTCCAATATTATAATAAACATAAAGTCACCTGGACTCAGTCGAGACCATAGACTGTTAATATAAAAAGACCAGAAGCCATATTAGGCCAGACCAGCGGCAGAGACAACGCAGGCTGCTCTGTTAATACAACACTGAAAATACGCCACAAGTAAAAGTCCTGCAACAAGTATCAACAATATTTTACTTAAATCGTCAAAGTAAAACCCCTCATTCTGCAGTTAAATATCCCCTGTTAGTGTTTTACTATACTTTTAATGTTTTTGGATGAATATTCCTCAAATTATCAATGTGTATGTCATAGAAATAAAGTGGTACACTCTGTTTTTATGGTGTATGTGGCATTTGAAAGGTTGTATATAATTAAAATAGTAAATAAATGTCTGAAATGAAATTTTTAAATATCGATTTTTGAGTAGGAGATTGCTCAAACATCGTTTGGACGTGCTGGTGCGTCTTTCATCCTCGGAGGGTTAAGGTACATTTTGGATGTATTCTTGTAATTAAACTTTTTAAAATATTTTAATTTCACATTTTTTAAGCTGGGATGTCACTTTGCCAAAAATATTTGTTGATAAAGTTTACAATTGAAAAAACAACAGAAGAGAACCGAAGAATGCATAAAATGTGCTGATGTCACATAAGAAGGATCAGAGCTAAGAAACCAAAGGTGGGGTGATGTCACATGAAAGGATCTGATCAAGGTGGGGGGGGATGTGATGATGTCACCAGCTGCCTGATTCCAAGCATAGGCAGACTCATATCTCAACTCCACATAATAATTAATTAATGGCATTAATGAGAAATTGAACAGGTGTTCCTAATAATCCTTTAGGTGAGTGTAGAGCAACCCAAAGATAACACACATTGACATGACCTCTATCTGAAGGTAGGGTATTGCAAACCATAAACATATCAATCTTTACGGCCCGTGGTATGTAGGTCACTTGATTGAATATAAGAAAATATATAAGGCTCCACACGACAGGTTTGTGATACATGGCGCGCAACTGCATGTAAATGAACAAGCTAGTTTCTGTGACCGAGAAACCACCAGTAAAATGACTCACACATCATTATTTGCGGAATTTTCTTGGATACCAAATATTTGAATTCAAAGTCAGAGTCCAATTGAAGTGTAAGAAAAATACCTTCTGTGGCTTGAAGATCGAGCTCTTACCCATAAAGCATCTGGCTGACGTAGTCTCTGTGGCGCAATAGGTCAGCGCAGTCGGCTGTTAACCGAAAGGATGGTGGTTCAAGTCCACCCAGGGACTTTTAATGCTTAAATAACCTGGAATGAGCCAACTCTAGGCTGTATCCCTCTGCAGGAGAATATACACTCACCTATAGGATTATTAGCAACACCATACTAATACTGTGTTTGACCCCGTTTTGCCTTCAGAACTGCCTTAATTCTACGTGGCATTGATTCAACAAGGTGCTAAAAGCATTCTTTAGAAATGTTGGCCCATATTGATAGGATAGCATCTTGCAGGTGATGGAGATTTTTCTAAAGATATCCTAACACAATACATGCATTAATATTGCAATTAGGTATTTAGAGTTTGGAATCTGGCGGTCAAATGACGCTCCCGGCACTTCTAGTGTTAAATCATGTGTTCATGTTGTACCCATTCATTATTGCATTGGTGAAACAGATTTAGCCTACAACACACCGTGTGTGTGTGTGTGTGTGTATACACATATGTATTGCAAACAGACCCGATTGTCAGTCTATTTCCCATCTGGCAGGGACATTTCTGGATTCAGGTGGACATTGTGGACAGAAACATTGGAGGATCTTGATTCCCACCATAGGATTTAGCCTGTATTGCACATTGGGGTACAAAGTCAATAAGATGCCTTCACATCCACAGCAATGTATTGCCATTGTCAAGACTTCCCTTGTTAACTATGACCTGGATGACTGAGAACCTACTATATCATGACATAGTTGATTCACTATGTTATAACTTTTGAGACAGGTCCTACTGAACATCTGTTGGAGCAGTCAGGATGGCCGAGCGGTCCAAGGCGCTGCGTTCAGGTCGCAGTCTCCACTGGAGGCGTGGGTTCAAATCCCACTTCTGACAAGTGTTTTCATCTGGAACTAATGACTGAGACATGATATTGGGAATTAAGAACTTAGCAGTTCTTTGTATTTAAGAGGACATGAATGTGCGCAAGATACGCAATTGCAAGTACAGCGTTTTGTGAGCATCTTTATTGTCAACACATGTAAAGTTGTCCTTGGCCATTCAGACATTTCAGTAACAGTTTAATTCACAACATCAGACAGAATCAGTGGTTGACTTTTCACATTCCTTTTGAGAAAGGACACGTGAATCTTTCCAAGGATCTGATCAAGGTGGGGGGGGGGGGTGTGATGATGTCACCAGCTGCCTGATTCCAAGCATAGGCAGACTCATATCTCAACTCCACATAATAATTAATTAATGGCATTAATGAGAAATTGAACAGGTGTTCCTAAAAAGAGTTGATTAAAAAGAGGAGCCAAAGGAGAAAGGAGGGAAAGGAGTGCCGGACCTGTTATTGTTTTTAGGGAGCAGATTTCCAGCTATACACATAACAGCAGCCACGGCCCCATCCAGAAATCCTAAGACTGCAGCTATGGCAACGGTTCTGGATGGGATCATACCTCAGAAGATTGAAGACCTTACCCTCTGATCTTAAAGTACCTGGGTCTGTAATCCTGCCACCAGCCTATGCTTTTATCCAGACCTTTTTAAAACGTTTTAACCTCGAGCAAGAAGAAGTGGACAACAACATGTAAAGTTGTCCCTGGCCATTTGGACTGAAAACAACAACAATTTATAATCATTGGTGTGTTATATTTTTTACTTTAACAGGGTTCTGTTAACACTAGCCAATGCTATCAGTTTGTATTTTGATAAATTAACATTAGCTAACGTTAGAGCGACTAGCTTAGATGTGTAGTAAGTTAACTTGATTGTAACAGATGTTAAGCTAACGTTATAGCTAGCTCTCAAGTTAAATGCATGGTGAATTCAGTGTTAGTCTTGTTAGACTTATGTGTTAGTTTGTAGGCATTTAATAAACAGGTTGACTAATGTTAATTGACAGTTTAATCGTAGCTTCATCTTCCAGCTGCCTGGGCTTGTAGACTAGCGTTAGCTAGCCCACTTTACTCCTAACTTACTGTAAGCATGTTTTCTAATCTTGTCAACGTGTTAACATGAAGACAAAATGTGAAATCATGTTGGTAAAGGTGCTGAATGTGCCCTAACAGCAATCATTTAGCTATGATTCTACATAACGGAGCCCTAGGTAGGTGCGTGCCTGAGTTACCGTTAGCCTACCGTTAGCCTAATCCAAACACAACACGGAGTGGCAGACACAGCGTGCAGCTTCAGGCTAAGAGCAGATTTAAAAAGCGATAAAAGCGAAAATAATCATCAGATTGTGCTTCATGAGGAAAACAATAAATAAAAGTTGTGGGTTTGTGTAAGCAAACCTTGATATTGTGGGTGTTTAATATTAACGTTTAAGTTATACTCCGGTCCTTCCCTTTACCGTTTTCATATACGGGCGTATAACATATACCTACAGTCTCAGTCTCTGGATGGTATAGGTAGCGTATCTCTACCGTGACGGCCGACATGAGATGCAGTTGGCCATGAATATTTCACATTGAACATTTACGATTGGGTGGTCATTTAAAAACAGGGCCTTGCCAGTACAGATATAAACAGCAGAGTCAGCAAGGAGTCTACCAAAATGTCTCTTACGACATCTGATAGAACTCCAAGTCATCACATTAGTTGCCTTCCAGCAATGTAACCACTCGGCCACACTACCTGCACGTAACATCTCTCCACTTAGTGACAGACACAACTTTAGCATGGCAAAAGCCAATACTTTATTAAAAAAATGTTATCACTCTGTTATTTTTCTCTGGCATTGTTGATTTTAGAATATTGTAACCAGCATTAAGTGAGTAGGTTCTCATCACACAGAAGACTGGGGTTTGATTTCCCGATGGGGAGACTTTCATCAAACACATTTCTTAGTTTGTGTTGACTTTGCACAAAAAGATGACATCAAACAAGAAGTGGTCCCTGGGACCCGAAGGGTGAGACCGCGCTGGCAGTGGTGGGACGTACGTATAATGGCATGATAAATAAAACAGGGGGTCTCTGAGACCCGAAGGATGAGGCCATGATGGCATTTGACATGGAATGAAAGCGGTGTCTCGGGACCCCGAAGCACAACGGCAGGCTAGTACAAAAGGTCACATAAACTAAACATGTCCCTGTGACACAGAGGACAATACAAGGGTTAAAACCAGGTTCCACCGAGATTTGAACTCAGATTGCCAGATTCAGAGTCCAGAGTGCTAACCATTACACCATGAAACCTTCGAATGCTTTGCAGGGGTTTGCTTGGCAGTTTCTTTCATAATATCCACATGTATAATATTGAAGGCACACAACAATCACAACAAAGATGAAAAAGCAACAATTACTGGCCAACTTCAAGTCATTTAGTTAGCGAAGCGTTCAGAGGATGTGGGAAAAGGCAAATCAAGGACAGGTTTTAAAGGACTTTCCTCAGACAGTAAATACAGCAGTAGATATGTCTACTGTGTACAAACAGATGGTAACTTTACATGTGTTGACAATAAAGATACTCACAAAACTATACCGTTTTCAATCTAAATGGCCGAGGACATTAGACCTGTAAGCCTACTTTAAATTAGATGTGGAAAGTTGATTTTTTTTTCACCTGTGCTGTGTCTGGAAACCAGGTTCCACCGAGATTTTAACTCAGATTGCTGGATTCAAATTCCAGAGTGCTAACCATTACACCATGGAACCTTCGAAAGCTCACAAAACGCTGTACGTGCGTATCTTGCGCACATTCATGTCCTCTTAAATACAAAGAACTGCTTTTTTCTTAATTCCCAATATCATGTCTCAGTCATTAGTTACAGATGAAACACTTGTCAGAAGTGGGATTTGAACCCACGCCTCCAGTGGAGACTGGGACCTGAACGCAGCACCTTGGACCGCTCGGCCATCCTGACTGCTCCAACAGATGTTCAGTAGGACCTGTCTCAAAAATGATAATATAGTGAATCAACTATGTCATGATATAGTAGGTTCTCAGTCATCCAGGTCATAGTTAACAAGGGAAGTCTTGACAATGGCAATACATTGCTGTGGATGTGAAGGCATCTTATTGACTTTGTACCCCAATGTGCAATACAGGCTAAATCCTATGGTGGGAATCAAGATCCTCCAATGTTTCTGTCCACAATGTCCACCTGAATCCAGAAATGTCCCTGCCAGATGGGAAATAGACTGACAATCGGGTCTGTTTGCAATACATATGTGTATACACACACACTGACTTAAACAAGTCAATAACTTAAACAAAAGAGGCAACAACATATTTTAATATATTTTATTACATAACCATTATCAACTATTAGAACCATAACTGACATGTCACAAACATAAAAAGGCTTGAAATGTATAAAACTAAAAAAATGACACAAGGCCACAAACAAACAAATTAACTACAGCTGTTCTGATATTCCAGACCAGTCTGATGCTGGTTGGCCAGCAACCCCCTATATTTCATCAGTGTCCCGTATCAAAACCAACAACAATATACAAGTGCATGAACAAGAATTAATTACAAATGATTACAATAATACAGTACCAATGCAATAATGAACGGGTACAACATGAACACATGATTTAACACTAGAAGTGCCGGGATTCCATAACTACTAGAACTGCCTTGAGCGTCATTTGACCGCCAGATTCCAAACTCTATAATCTCTCATGATAAATACTTAATTGCAATATTAATGCATGTATTGTGTTAGGACAAATCGTTCCTGGGTGGACTTGAACCACCATCCTTTCGGTTAACAGCCGACTGCGCTGACCTATTGCGCCACAGAGACTACGTAAGCCAGATGTTTTATGGGCAAGAGCTCGATCTTCAAGCCACAGAAGGTATTTTTCTTACACTTCAATTGGACTCTGACTTTGAATTAAAATATTTGGTATCCAAGAAAATTCCGCAAATAATGATGTGTCAGTCATTTTACTGGTGGTTTCTCGGTCACAGAAACTAGCTTGTTCATTTACATGCAGTTGCGCGCCATGTATCACAAACCTGTCGTGTGGAGCCTTATATATTTTCTTATATTCAATCAAGTGACCTACATACCACGGACCGTAAAGATTGATATGTTTATGGTTTGCAATACCCTACCTTCAGATAGAGGTCATGTCAATGTGTGTTATCTTTGGGTTGCTCTACACTCACCTAAAGGATTATTAGGAACACCTGTTCAATTTCTCATTAATGCAATTAATTAATTATTATGTGGAGTTGAGATATGAGTCTGCCTATGCTTGGAATCAGGCAGCTGGTGACATCATCACATCCCCCCCCCCACCTTGATCAGATCCTTTCATGTGACATCACCCCACCTTTGGTTTCTTAGCTCTGATCCTTCTTATGTGACATCAGCACATTCTATGCATTCTTCGGTTCTCTTCTGTTGTTTTTTCAATTGTAAACTTTATCAACAAATATTTTTTGGCAAAGTGACATCCCAGCTTAAAAAATGTGAAATTAAAATATTTAAAAAAGTTTAATTACAAGAATACATCCAAAATGTACCTTAACCCTCCGAGGATGAAAGATGCACCAGCACGTCCAAACGATGTTTGAGCAATCTCCTACTCCAAAATCGATATTTAAAAATTTCATTTCAGACAGTTATTTACTATTTTAATTATATACAACCTTTCAAATGCCACATACACCATAAAAACAGAGTGTACCACTTTATTTCTATGACATACACATTGATAATTTGAGGAATATTCATCCAAAAACATTAAAAGTATAGTAAAACACTAACAGGGGATATTTAACTGCAGAATGAGGGGTTTTACTTTTGACGATTTAAGTAAAATATTGTTGATACTTGTTGCAGGACTTTTACTTGTGGCGTATTTTCAGTGTTGTATTAACAGAGCAGCCTGCGTTGTCTCTGCCGCTGGTCTGGCCTAATATGGCTTCTGGTCTTTTAATATTAACAGTCTATGGTCTCGACTGAGTCCAGGTGACTTTATTATGTTTATTATAATATTGGAGGGAAAGTGAAACACAGCTTAGACGGGGGTGTTGTTCGGCTTTTCACAAGTTTAGACAGCTAGCTAACGCTACGGCGCCGGACGTTAGCCCAACAGCGTTAGCCTAGCCTGCTAGGTAAATATTACGACTGCCTTTGGTGTTGCCTATATATGCCTCCATGTTGTCAACATAATACCTGTGGCGTTAGTGCACCTTTTGTACCATAATTGTATTGAATGAAATAGTAAGCTTTGCTCCTATGAGATGGGTGGGTTTTTGTTACGTTACACACAAAGCTAACTGGCTATAGTTAGCCTGTACTTATGCTAACGGATATAGCTAACGTTGCGTAGCCAGCCAGCAACTTCGGCAGTAGAGTTTCGGTAAGCTAACCACGACAGCGTTGTCGCCCACAATCAACCTGCAGTGATGTTTGAAATAGAGACACTTATATAGGTTATAATCCTATATAAGATCCTGGACATTATTTTAATTTATGACGTTAAAGGCAAGTGAAGAGTAGCCTGAGTGTGCGCGGCCTGGAGAGACGCGTCCGACCACACGGCGGTGTGGAGCAGCGAGCAGTCTGCAGACCGGGGGAATGAAGTTCAGAGTCTCAGGGACCAGGTCTGAGCTCCAGGACTCATGGAAAGCCTGGACTGGTGTGGATGTTTCAACCTCACAGACAACGGACTTGGACAAGCTATTAAAAGAATTTTGAAGGATACAACGGTGTACAAATACGTGTACTGTTGAGTACACTGTGAAAATGTTTCATGGAGCTCTCAGCTAATCGTAATCTGTAAAATATTGATTTTGCTCCAAACTGCTCTTTCCTTAAAAACTTCCATATGGATTTATTTTAAAATGATGCGCTTTGTGCCCAAATAAATAGAACATATGTTAAATTACCCTCTGATCATTGTTGTTTAACCAAACTTTAATGTTTTTTGAAAATACATGTCTTTCTTATTAACCCACATCCTAATAACAATATAATTCAGTATTTATTACTGTGTACCCCGCACAGTAATACTGGTCACCTCTTTCCTACACTACATCTGGAGTAAAGCTATATTGTCATTGAGATGCTCAGTACTAGTACTACTGTAGTAGTATCAGTTCTAATGCGCAGTACTAGTACTACTGTAGCAGTGGTAATAGCAGTGGATTGGTGTTTGTATCATTTCTAACACTGCTATTATGAGGTATCACCATATCTTATTCTGTTTTCTTTAGATTATATGATATCAAGGGGAATGGCTATAATGGCCCATAATGACTGTCTTGATACTGTCATAAGACGTTTATTTTGTATAGCCTGTCTGTATGCAGTGAACTGGTGTTGTCTAGGGATAAGGAGCCTTTCATATGACTCAGTCTAAAAAGAATGGTAAATTTAATATAAACTATTAAAATATGGTGCGTGTAGTAAATATTAACAGCTAAATGTACTTAAAGTATCAAAGTAATATGTCACACGGAGGCCTCTTGGAGAGATACCTGCTGCTGTACAAGTTGCTGATCTTTAGCTCATTAGATGGTCAGTTAGCACCATCTAGTGGACAGATAGTAGAAGTCCATCATCTGATGGGGGACTTCTCTCACACTGACTGGCTCTGGGAACAGGTTGGACTGGTTCTGACGTCTCTCTGACTCTGAAGTTATGAACCGTGACGGCGTCTTCACATCAAATGCACATCGACTTCAGGACTGACGAGGGACAACGAGCAGCGTCTTCTCTCCCAGTGTCTCCTGGACACATGAAGGGGGACCGTGTCTGGAAACTGACCTGAAGAGACTTCAGCAGGTGAGAATCTGACCATAGGAGTCTGGAACCAGGAGGCAGAGTCCCAGTCTAACACACTTCTCTGCTCCTCCATTCCAGGAGTTACCTAGTAAAAACCCCATAGTGACGGTGTCTTCCCCCCGACCATTGAAATTATTTAAATCAAAGGTAAACAGAAGAGGAGCTGTGCATGAAAACCTCATAACAATTAAAACCACAAGTGCAATAGTGCAAAAGAATAGGAGAATTAAATGTGGACTCTTAAACATCAGATCTCTCTCTACTAAAGGTGTACTAGTAAATGAATTAATATCAGATTCTAATATTGATTTATTTTGTCTTACTGAAACCTGGCTGGGTGATGGAGAATATGTTAGTCTAAATGAATCCACCCCCCCCCCAGTCATATTAATACTCACATTCCTCGAGGCACAGGCCGAGGAGGTGGAGTTGCAGCTATCTTTGATTCTAGTCTACTAATCAGCTCTAAACCTAAACTAAATTAGAACTCATTTGAAAGTCTTGTTCTTAGTCTTTCACACCCAAGATGGAAATCACTGCAGCCAGTTCTATTTGTTATAGTGTACCGAGCACCTGGTCCAGACTCTGAACCAGTTCTATTTGTTATAGTGTACCGAGCACCTGGTCCAGACTCTGAACCAGTTCTATTTGTTATAGTGTACCGAGCACCTGGTCCAGACTCTGAACCAGTTCTATTTGTTATAGTGGACCGAGCACCTGGTCCATACTCTGAACAAGTTCTATTTGTTATAGTGTACCGAGCACCTGGTCCATACTCTGAACCAGTTCCATTTGTTATAGTGTACCGAGCACCTGGTCCATACTCTGAACCAGTTCTATTTGTTATAGTGTACCGAGCACCTGGTCCATACTCTGAACCAGTTCCATTTGTTATAGTGTACCGAGCACCTGGTCCATACTCTGAATTCTTATCAAAATTTGCTGAGTTTTTGTCAAATTTAGTGCTAAAAACGGACAAAGTTGTTATTGTAGGGGATTTTAATATTCATGTGGACGATGAGAATGATAGCCTTAGTACTGCGTTTATCTCTCTATTAGATTCTATTGGCTTCTCTCAAAGTGTTCATAAACCGACTCACCGTTTTAACCACACCCTCAACCTTGCTCTGGTCTATGGTGTTGAAATTGAACATTTGATAGTGTTCCCACAGAATCCCTTTCTATCTGACCACTGCTTGATAACTTTTGAGTTTATACTGCTGAACTACACGCCAGTAGGCAAAACCTTCTATACAAAGATGTCTATCTGATAGTGCTGTAGCTAAATTTAAGGATGTGATTCCATTAGCATTTAATTCATTACCAAGTCCCAAAGTAACGGAGGACTCCTATGCTATTAGTCCCTCCCAAATCAATCATTTTGTTGATAGTGCAGCAGGCTCGCTGCGAACGACATTCGACTCTGTTGCCCCTCTAAAAAAGAAGATAATAAAACAAAGACGGTTAACTCCATGGTATAACACTGAAACTCGCAAATTAAAGCAAATATCGCGGAAACTTGAGAAGATTTGGCGTTCCACCAAATTGGAAAATTCTCGTTTAATCTGGCAAGATAGTCTTAAAATTTATAGGAAGGCCCTCCGTAATGCCAGAGCAGCGTACTACTCGTCATTAATAGAGGAAAATAGGAACAGCATCACTTAACTATGGCTGCCGGCTTCGCTAACTTCACGTTTCTCAAAATAGAGCTGCCGATAACCAGAGTTGGTTTCTCAGCGGGTGTCTCGCTGAGTGGGGAAAATCTGTTAGAAACCTGAACATGCTGGTGGTGGTCCGTGGCCTTTGAAAGCTTACGACTCCAGTTTAAAATCTCTATGTGTCAACAATGAACATGTCTAACAGCATTTTAAACATTTACAGTAAAATATTAATGGTATATTTCCCAATGAACATGCAAAAAAACTCCTTTCATCAGTTTCCGCAGTGTAGTGGTTATCACGTTCGCCTAACACGTGAAAGGTCCCCTGTTCGAATCAGGGCGGAAACACATTTCTTTGTTTGTGTTGACTTTGTACAATCAAACTCGTGGCCAGGCCTACCGAAGTTTCCACAGTGCAGTAGTCATCACATTCAGGAATATCCTAACCTATACCCGTAGTGTAGTGGATATCACGTCTGCAAGAAGTTTTCACAGTGCAATCAGGAATATCCTGTCTAAAATTGATGCAGAAAAACTAGTCCATAAAGACTCTTCAGCTGATCCAGAATGCTGCAGCACGTGTTCTGACAGGAACCAGGAAAAGAGATCACATCTCTCCTGTTTTAACTTCTCTGCATTGGCTTCCTGTAAAATCCAGAATAGAATTTAAAATCCTTCTTCTCACCTACAAAGCTCTTCATGGTCAGACACCATCTTAAGTCACCGACCTTGTCAGCGCTTCAGGTGGACGTTAAGGACATTTTTTTGGGCAAATCTACAAAGTCAAAATGATTCACATGGATATGAATGAATGTTGCAAAAGTCAAAAGAGGAAGTCTTTTGCAAAAAAATCTCAGATTTAACAAAGGAATTGTGTTTCAATGATTGGGTTACAAGTCCAACCGTTTTAATGCCAGCTGTTTCACCACTGTCTATAGTTGATATTTCTATATTAAAACAAGTACATTCAAGGAAGAATGTAAATTCAATCCAAGCTGCCCACATCCATGGAAACTGCCCACCTGCTGGTCCACCACGTCTTCTGCCTCTATGGTATCCCCCTGGATATCGTCTCCGACTGGGGACGCAGTTCACGTCACAAGTCTGGAAGTCCTTCTGCAGAGGCCTCAAATTAAGTCAATTTTATTTATAGTATCAAATCATAACAGTTATCTTGAGACAGATAGAGTGGGTCTAGACCACATTCTATAATTATAAAGTTCCAACAATTCCCCCAAGAGCGTTACAGTATGTAGCGTGGAACAGCAGGGCATAGCAGGACCACAGCAACAGCTGCAAACAAGCTCTTGATGCCATCTTAAGTCTCCCGCGACTTCAACTAATCCCAGCAGTCCCACGTGCCAGACTTTGTCTCAGTATCACAACAGTGCTCGATCCGAGTTGAGAACTTCATTCGCACATTTCTCTCTCTCTCTCTCTGTTTCTCCAGTTGTGTTGCTGTCAGAAAATGAAACTATATTTAAATAATGTCAATGTTAATTGAATATATTGAATTATCTAAGCTCTAAGCTGTTTAAGATGTTTCTAACAGGATGTAGAATGTTGAAAGTTTCCTGTCAATAAAAGTAAACAGTTGACAATTCACAGTACATTATCTTCTGTTAATTTTAATACATAAATTGTTGTTAAGACTATTAATACTTTAAATATGACAGGATGAATAGAAGGCTTCAAATAGACCCAGTGATTGGTGATCGGTATCAATCAATACTGCTTTCAGCAATCGGTGATCGGCCCCAAAAATCTTGATCGGAGCACCCTTAGTCTTAAACTGAGAATCTGAACTTCATTCCCCGGTCTGCAGACTGCTCGCCGCTCCACACCGCCGTGTGGTCGGACGCGTCTCTCCAGGCCGCGCACACTCAGGCTACGCTTCATTTGCCTTTAACGTCATAAATTAAAATAATGTCCAGGATCTCCGGGAAAAGAACCTATATAAGTGTCTCTATTTCAAACATCACTGCAGGTTGATTGTGGGCGACAACGCTGTCGTGGTTAGCTTACCGAAACTCTACTGCCGAAGTTGCTGGCTGGCTACGCAACATTAGCTATATCCGTTAGCATAAGTACAGGCTAACTATAGCCAGTTAGTTTTGTGTGTAACGTAACAAACCCCCCCCATCTCATAGGAGCGAAGCTTACTATTTCATTCAATACAATTATGGTACAAAAGGTGCACTAACGCCACAGGTATTATGTTGACAACATGGAGGCATATATAGGCAACACCAAAGGCAGTTGTAATATTTACCTAGCAGGCTAGGCTAACGCTGTTGGGCTAACGTCCGGCGCCGTAGCGTTAGCTAGCTGTCTAAACTTGTGAAAAGCCGAACAACACCCCCGTCTAAGCTGTGTTTCACTTTCCCTCCAATATTATAATAAACATAATGAAGTCACCTGGACTCAGTCGAGACCATAGACTGTTAATATTAAAAGACCAGAAGCCATATTAGGCCAGACCAGCGGCAGAGACAACGCAGGCTGCTCTGTTAATACAACACTGAAAATACGCCACAAGTAAAAGTCCTGCAACAAGTATCAACAATATTTTACTTAAATCGTCAAAAGTAAAACCCTCATTCTGCAGTTAAATATCCCCTGTTAGTGTTTTACTATACTTTTAATGTTTTTGGATGAATATTCCTCAAATTATCAATGTGTATGTCATAGAAATAAAGTGGTACACTCTGTTTTTATGGTGTATGTGGCATTTGAAAGGTTGTATATAATTAAAATAGTAAATAAATGTCTGAAATGAAATTTTTAAATATTGATTTTTGAGTAGGAGATTGCTCAAACATCGTTTGGACGTGCTGGTGCGTCTTTCATTCTCGGAGGGTTAAGGTACATTTTGGATGTATTCATGTAATTAAACTTTTTAAAATATTTTAATTTCACATTTTTTAAGCTGGGATGTCACTTTGCCAAAAAAAATATATTGATAAAGTTTACAATTGAAAAAACAACAGAAGAGAACCGAAGAATGCATAGAATGTGCTGATGTCACATAAGAAGGATCAGAGCTAAGAAACCAAAGGTGGGGTGATGTCACATGAAAGGATCTGATCAAGGTGGGGGGGGGATGTGATGATGTCACCAGCTGCCTGATTCCAAGCATAGGCAGACTCATATCTCAACTCCACATAATAATTAATTAATTGCATTAATGATAAATTGAACAGGTGTTCCTAATAATCCTTTAGGTGAGTGTAGAGCAACCCAAAGATAACACACATTGACATGACCTCTATCTGAAGGTAGGGTATTGCAAACCATAAACATATCAATCTTTACGGTCCGTGGTATGTAGGTCACTTGATTGAATATAAGAAAATATATAAGGCTCCACACGACAGGTTTGTGATACATGGCGCGCAACTGCATGTAAATGAACAAGCTAGTTTCTGTGACCGAGAAACCACCAGTAAAATGACTGACACATCATTATTTGCCAAATTTTCTTGAATACCAAATATTTGAATTCAAAGTCAGAGTCCAATTGAAGTGTAAGAAAAATACCTTCTGTGGCTTGAAGATGGAGCTCTTGCCCATAAAACATCAGGCTGACGTAGTCTCTGTGGCGCAATAGGTCAGCGCAGTCGGCTGTTAACCGAAAGGATGGTGGTTCAAGTCCACTGTTAGAATTTTTTAGACTAACGTCGTGTTCTGTTGGATCTCTGAGGAAGGAGGCTCGGGGGTCGAATTGAGAATTTAAGAAAAAGGTTTAATGCAACAGAATGATGAGGATGATAAGACAAAGACATACACAATAACAAAGACAACATGAAACATAATAACACTGCAGCTGACAGCGGACTGATCCACGCTCCCCCTGACGGAGTCACGTGAATGCAGTCCAGAATATCCATCAATCGCACTCCTTTATGCCGTGCACCCGGGCGCTGCTCCTTTTCACCTGGTGCATTCAAATCCCTTCTCATTGGTCCGTTGTTGTCATGACAACATGCCGAGCGCACCTTTGCTGTCCAATGAGAGTTAACATGCTGGTAAACTGTCACTTTGGGGGTCGTTTGTGGTGACAGAACAAAAGGTTCTGTCGTGTAAATGTGAAATTCTAACATCAATACAGTTGAATCAACATTGTATTGTCTTAGCCTAGACTAAGACCCCAGGGGGCTGGAGACAGTAGGCCACCTTTTGTTGGGTGGCAAGGTGTTCCTTTCCATATGTTAAATGCCAGAATTGACCTCATCTATTCTTTACAGTCAGTGGTAATGAGGGGGGAGAATGGGTGACACAGGTATGCAATTTTTTTTTAACCTTGCTCCATCATACATAGTTTAACTTTTCAGAACTCAACAATCCCTCCTTTTTCACACCTTTGGTGTGAAAATACTATAAATGTAACTGAAAACAATGTCTTGTCTTATATGAACATAAAAATATAACCAAAAATGTAAACATCAGCTGCAAAAGTTGTAAGAAACAAACATGATTTTACAAACAATTCATTTTCTTTGACTCTGACCTCATCTGACTCCTTTTCTTGTAAACAATGCAATGTTCTTTAACACAACTGTTGCTCCTATGGCTGATATTACTCAGTGATTAGTGACTAACTTTTGAAACAAAAACAAATCAGAAGATACTAGAAGTCTTTGACCAGGTTAAAAAGCAATGGGAACTTAAATTATTTAACAGGAAGGAGAACAAAAACAAAAAATCTAGGAAGGAAAAAATCTTAAAATCAAAAGAATAGCATATCAACATAAACATGTATAATCAGAAGAAAACAGATAAACTCCTAACTAAATGTAACTTTCTAATCCAAATCTGCACAATTAACCTTATACTTAATCTCAACTCTGTCTGAAGTCCAGATTTTTGAAAGTTCCTTGTTCACTTTCGTCTAATCTGGAAACAAAAATAAAAAATCTCAGATTGTTTCTGGTTCATTAGGCTGCATGATGTCACCGCAGCTGACCACGGCGCTTTCCATGATGTCACATTTGTGCGCCCGTTCGGCTGCCACTGCTGGATATTCAGGTTCTTTACCGGTTGGATGGAAAGGTGACTGAATGCACCCTCCTTATATCAACACCTTCCTTTTCCCTCCTTTTCTGAAACATCGTTTGTTTCAGAAACATCAAGAGGAAAGATGATGACGCTATGCCTAATGTGCCCCTGAGTGGAACGCATCATGGAATCAGGACACTCCCCTCACGTCCGACACCTGGTGTGGATGTCATCGCGGGTCTAACTGGGAAACATTGGGATGGACCAGCTGGGTGTGCCTCCACTCCAGCACCTGGAGTTGATCTGGTCAGCAGAAATCCGCATCAGGAAGGGGACTCCAGTCTCCCTCCTCTTTGCTGACAGTGTCAGGAGCCACCACAGGAAGTCAGCAACAGCGACGCTCCAAGCTCTCTGTCGGCGTCTGGTCAGATGTTTGTTGGCCCCCTGCTGGGCTGTTGGTCCCATGCTGTGTGGGGTGTCCTTTACTGCAGGGCTGGTAGCCTAGTCAACAGCACCCAGAATAAAACTTGCTCCACCTGGATCTGGATTTCTTGAACAGCTGAAGCCATCAGTCTCTGCTTTCACCTGTGAATAAATGGTTTTGACAGACTTTCTGCTTTTCAGAAGTCGTATTAGTGTTTCAATCTGGGAGGAAAGAACTGTGATATGAGTTTGTCTTTGATCTGTCCATTCATTTCTCATGGAGGGAGAAATGCTTTCCTTGATCTCTGTGTTTTCCAAAGTCCTTAACACAATGGGCAAAAACTTCAGTCCAAAACACAAAAAGAATCTGAAATTACCCATCCAAAATCATCAGTCCATTGAAAATATACGTACATATCACCAATCCCAAATACATATATTCAAAGAATAAAACCACCGCAATTCTTCACTATATAAAATTCCCAATATCTCTCAAGGAGGCTGGGCTGCTGATTGATCCTTTCAATTAAAAATTTTGAAAAATTTTCCAACAGATTGCTATTTTTGGAGCAAATTAATGTCAATATCAGTCTTGTATCACGTTCTGTGCCACAACACTCTCAGAAGAAGTTTGTTTCAACGTTCTGTGTGGCCAGCACAGAAGTTTAGCAAATCTTCATTCTCACCTTTTTTTTTTTTTTAAACATTTTTACAAACTAGGGAGAAAAAATAAAAATCAAACCAAAGAGAAACAGCAGAAAAGCTACCGTCTTGACTAAAAACGTGCATCCCCACCCCTACAGAAAATCAAAAGGTTGAGTGAAAGAAAGAATAAACCCAAACAAAGACATCATGAAAAACAAATTTCAGAATGAATATAAATGCAATGAACTCAAAAATGTGGAAAACCTCTTATTTATCATTTCAAGTCAAAAAACAAACCAACTTTGAGTCAAAATGCCAAATATGCATTTACTAATGTGTCCATTTAAAACCCTTATAAGCTATTATTCCTCTCTGGAACTTTTCTTCTAATGTCAAGTTGCTTAAGGCAGCTCAAACTATTCCCACCACTTTTCAGTTGACTTTACTGGAATGTTTAATTTGACTTGGAATGAGCTCTATCAAATCACTCTGACACAATGTTACTCAAAACACCAACCCAAAAGCATAAAAGAGAACGGAAAAAGAAAAACAGATTAATCCAAAATTCAAATGCACTTTTCAATTACAAACATTTGAGAACATCACACAATGCTGAATGTCACCATGATTCTTTGATGAGCATTCACTATTAAGACTGTCTGAGTATATATATGGATGATTTAATCTGTCTGCATTGAGGTGTGAAAACCCCCAGTCCCTCCTTTTCCTTAGTTAAGGCTGTGGTTATGAGCCGACTTGCTAAAGTTCTAATGCAGGGGATGCAACAACATCCACACAGCACAAGTATTGCACACATTATTGCTATTGACATGATGATGCTGTGGAAGAAAACTTTGTACTCTCCAAACATGGAGTTGAGGATTCCAAATGGTGTCTCTACACCACTGTTTTCAGCAAATTCCTCACTTAAGGTGGTAAGTCCTTGCAATGCCCGTGTGACCGAGCCATCTGGTGCCGTGTTATTGGGAATGTATGTGCAGCATGTGGTTCTGAACATTTTGCAGACTCCTCCCTTCTCTGCCAATATCATGTCAAGAGCAATTCTATTTTGGTATGTCATCAGGGTGGTTTTGTCTAACTGTTCATGTATGCCTCTCACAGCATCTCTGGAGTAATTGACAAAACGTTGTTGATTGTAATAAATGTAATTAATCCAGTCCACATTCTTGTTGATTGTAGGCCAGAGGAAAATAGATTCAAAACCTGCCAAAATTTGATTTCTAGCTTTGTATTCATCAGGGACCCCTCGCGGTACTCCTATACTGTCAATGTATATTGTTGAGTCAAAACTGCCTTTGGGGATTTCTCTCTTGGTTAGTTTTATATGGGAATGGGCGTTGGCAGCCGTAGTCAGTAGATCATGGCTGTCTAATGGTAATGCCTGAAATGGCATTACTATTTACACCAGGGCACAAGTCCCAGTCCAACCTAGCGGCAGGGTTGGATGGAGGCTGTGGACGTCCTGTTTTCAGAGGGGAGAATTAAGACAAGAGTGGCCACTAAAGAAATGGTTATGGCTATTGCTGCTACTGTTTCTTTTATTCCACATAGCTCTAGGAGCCTCAATTTGTTCCCCCTTTTGCTCCCCATTTTGTTCTAATGTTGAGACTTAAATACAAAATGGAATATATTGTAGCTTGAGGGAAAAAATTCAAAAAAGGTTCCTAGGAGTTTTTTTTTTTTTTTCACTATCAGAAAGAGTTTTTCTGGTTTTGCTGTTTCTATTCCAAATTTGTCATTTATTTCAATTAAAAAATCTACTTTTTAATTCACAGCGTGGCCAAATCAGTTCTAACCTCCTCTAGTGGTCGGGAGGGGCCTGAGCGGGTGTACAGTGTGTAAGGTGGTGCCAATTAGCTCCTGTTTTACCTCTAACTTTCAGGGCATGGGTTGAGCGTTCAATCACTTCCCACGGACCTGTCCACCTTGGTTCGGCCCACTTTCGCTTGTGAACTCGCAACCTCACCCAGTCTCCAGGCCCTACAGGAGGCTCCGTATCGCTCTGTGGTGCCTCGGTGGCTGCTTGGACCTGTGAAGACAAAACTCGAGTGAGATTAGTGAGAGCCCTCATATAATCGTCTGCTTCTATCTGCCACAAATCCAAAACTGGGCCTATACCGCCATCTCTGGGTGGTCCTGGCATTGGCCTGCCTGTCAACAACTCATGGGGAGACAGATGAGTTTTATTACTCTGTGAAGACCTCATAGACATTAGTGCCAGGGGCAGTGCATCTACCCAGTTCATTTTGGTGTTATGACAAGCCTTAGCAATTTTTCTTTTCAAAGTTTGGTTAGCTCGCTCCACCAGCCCTTGTGAAGAGGGGTGATACACTGAGCCAAACTTGTGTGCAATGCCAAAATATTTTTCTACTTCACTCAACTTCTGGCTGGTGAAGTGAGTTCCATTATCTGATCTAATGCATCTGGGGACCCCATATCTTGGTATAAGTTCATTTTTAGCCATTTTACCACTGAGTTTGCATCCTCTTTCTTACATGGAATGGCTTCAATCCATTTGGTATAACGGTCTACCATAACCAAAATGTATCTGTGTCCCCTCACTACATTATCTGCTCCCATGTCTGTGTAGTCTATACAAATCTCTTTGAATGGAGCATCTGGAACTGGAAAACGTCCCATTGGGCATTTGTAGGGTCTTTTATCATTGTGAGCATTGCATTTTTCGCAGTCGTTTATTGCGTTTTCCACCATTTCTTTCATGTATGGATGCCACCAGTGGGTTTCCACTTCTTTGGTGGTTCTTGCTCTGCCAACATGGGTAGGTCCATGGGCTTCTTTAATTAACAAATGACAGAGTTTTGCGGGTGCCACCAAGCGACCATCATGTGATCTCCAAAGACCTTTGTCTGACTTCTTTGCACCTTTTAAAAGCCACTGGTTTTGTTCATAGACACCTGCATGTTCCTGCATTCTCTCTATGTATTCTTCAGTTAGTTCTGGGGTGTTTTCTGTCTGTAGGCATACCAATTGTCTGCTGTAACCTCCTGCCTTTTTAGCTGCTTTGTCTGCAGCATCATTACCTTTAGCTACAGCTGAGGTTGAATTTTGGTGTCCTTTACACTTCATTACTGCTATCTGTGTAGGGAGCAGGATGGCTCTGAGAAGGTTTTGGAGTGCACTGGCATGTTTAACTGGGGTTTTTGAACTAGTCAGGAATCCCCTTCTTAGCCATTGTGGGCCGTCTATGTGTACTGCGCCATGCGCATATGCTGAGTCTGTGTAAATGTTTACTCTTCTGTCTTTCCCTATTTCTAGAGCTTTGGTTAATGCTATTACTTCAGCTAATTGGGCAGAAGCTGGTTGGGGGATGATAGCAGAATCTAAGGTTTCAATTTGCTGTCCCTGTTGTTGTACTACTGCATATGAGGCTACATTTCCCTGATCTCCTCTATAACAGCAGCCATCACAGTACAATGTCATTTCTGGATTTTCTAGCGGCTCTGCTTGTAGATTTTCTCTGAGCTTCAAGTCTTTTTGTGCTACAAATTCACAGTCATGTGGTTCGTGTTCTTCTGAATTCAGCCCATTGGCCATGTTTATTCTTTCAGTTTCATAACTGATGTGTGGTTGCTTTAGGATGTCAGAAATCTTGATTTTTCTTACTGGGGAGAAGGTGAATGCATTTGAGCTCAGGAATGCAATTACTCCATGTGACGTGTTGATTTTTAGGGGGTGGCACATGACCACATGTGATGTTTTGTCTATAGCTCTAGTTAAAGCTGCTAGATGTCTGGCACATCCTGTTTGTCCTTGTTCAATATTGTCCAATTTTGAACTGTGATACATCAGTACTCTCCTTTCTCCCTCCTTTTTCTGAAACAGGACAGCATTCACAATGCTTCCTGTTTCTGAAACATCAAGATGGAATGGCTGGGTGTAGTCTGGGGAGCAGAGATGTGCTGCTTGTCCTAGTGCTTGTTTAGTGTGGGTAAACGCTTCTTCTCCTTCTTGTGTCCAAATAAGGGTAGCAGTGAGATTTCTGTTTCCAGCCACTGATAGCATTTCTCTAAGTGGTTGTGTGAGGGTTACATAATCTGGCACATGGCTTCTAGAGTATCCTGTAAGTCCAAGAAAAGCTAGCATCTGTTGGACAGTTTTTGGTTTTCCATGTGAGAGTATGGATGTTCTTTGTGATGATGTCAGAGTGAGGCTGTTTGCAGAGATTAGTCTTCCCAGGAATGTAACTGTTCGTCTGCATATCTGTGTTTTTTCTTTTTGACTTTGTAGCCTGCGTTGGCGAGGAGTATCAGTAAATCTGTTGTACTTTTCAGACATGCTTGTGGTGTTGGGCTTGCCAACAATAAGTCATCAACATACTGAATCAGGACAGTTCCTTGTGGCAGTTGGAGATGTTTCAAATCTTGTCTCAATGCTTGGTTGAAAAGACCTGGGCTGTCTTTGTATCCTTGCGGCATGCGGTTGTAGGTATACTGCTGTCCTTTGTAGGTGAAAGCAAATATATCTTGCACGTCTGAGGCGAGTGGCAGGCAGAAGAATGCATTTGCTAGATCAATGACAGTGAAATGGGTGTGGGTGGGGTTCAGATTCTGTAAAGCAACATAGGGATCTGGGACGGGAATGTTTTCAGTCGTAGGTCATGTACCATCCTCCATCCTTTATTTTCAGCTTTTGGGACTGGCAGTATGGGTGTGTTCCATGGAGATTTGGTTGGTCTTCGGTGTCATAGCCAGTCCTGTACTTTTTGAGTTTCTTCCTCCCTTTCTCTCCTTCTTTTTGCTTTGGTCTCAGTGTCTGTTTTTTATTTGCATGCATAATGGCCTCCTCCCTCTGTCTGCATGCTTCATCTTTGGTGTACTCATGTTCTCTGCTTGTTTGTCCTTTATCAGGGGTGGAGGTGGAAGGCTGCACAGACCCTGTCTCTTGTGCTCCTGTGTCTTCATGTCCTGTCCTACTTGTCTGCAACATGTTCTGGGTCTGGTTCAGCATTTGCTGTGCATTTTGGGCCACAGCCAGGACATCTTTTATCACTTCATTTAGCTTTTGGGTTGTCACAGGGACTTCATCAACTTCTAAAACTCCTCCTGTTACCTGCATTACTGGGGCCTGTACTGAAGGATAGAGGGAGTGAGTGGGTTTGGAGTTAGATGACATGTAAGGAGGGGGGGCAGTGGGAAGAGTTAACTCATAGACAGTTAAATCTTCGTTAGTGGTGTCTGAGCCTGGCTCTTTTCCTGGGCTAACTCCAATGAGTCCACCTGGGGTGACTTGCTTCATGTGCAACAACAGTTTTGAGACTTGTGCGATGCGTTTCTGAGCGTTTTGAAAGACCCTATTTGTTGATCCAAACTTAGGCTCTCCTTTCTTCTTCCAATCCTTTTGTGCCTTGAATGCTTCCCCTTTTTCATGCACTATTATCCGTGCTCTGTATGTTCCAGTGGGACATGGGTCTGCATCTTCTGGTATGAGTCTCCTGTCTTGCCAATCTTTCCAAATTTTTTCTAATTTCTTTTTAGTTTTCTGTCTGTACTTTGGTTCTGTGCTGGCTTCAACTTGTTCAAAGATCTTATTCTTCCAGTCCTCTGTATTTTTGTATGGGGATGGCTGTAGGGGCTGTCTGTCTATCATTTTGCTCATAGTCTGTCCCTGATTTTATTTAAAAATATAAAAATAAGAATTACAAATCTAAGAATGACGAGGTGAAAATGAATGAAAACAGAATTAAATTATTATTGTTTCAAATAATATTTGCTTAAAGGAAATAAAAATCTAACCTAAATGTGGGTGTTAAAAAATAGTACTAAGTGGAAAAAATGAAATGAATGAAAACCCAGGAATTTTTAACAAATAGCTGTCCTGATCATTAAAAAAGAAAGGGCACTAATTTATGTAAGTCTGAACTTGGTGACACTTGCCTCTGTATTTTTATCCAATTTGATTTGCTAATGCTCACAAGGATGATACAAAGTATTTTCAACCCCCCTTTGCCACAGAGTAAAACTCAAATTTCTGTTTGTTTCCAACTTAATTCACCTCTTATGGAGCCAAGCTTCTACCATCTCTGGCGGACACTCATAAGTGGTGAATGTTTTTTTTCAACCAGAAATTTCTGTTAAGTTTTTTCAGTTAAAAATAAAAATCCTCCCCACATTCCCCAGTCACTACAGGATAGGCGTCAATGAACGCTTTTTCCTGTTTAAAACCACACTGCACAAATATTCATGAGTTATTTACATTCACAATCGACACAGCTGAAGTTACCTTCCATAAACTTCCAGAAAGTAAAACCAACCTTACACGATTAATTATTTACAGTATTCACACTCCTAGTTTTAATTGTTCCTATTTTTTATCGACTAGATCCACTCTTGTGATCTCGATTCGCCTTCTTACTGGCTCAGAACCGAACCCTCTGTTGCAGGTTTTTTGCCTTCCGTGCAGGACTTTTAAACTAAGGAACACAATAACAAACACTAATTGTCAGCGCTGCGCTACTGTGCCCTCAGAAGAATTCCAGAGGAACAATCCACTCTCAGTGCAAGATTCCCGGAAAAACTTCTGACCTTCCGTGCAGGTTTTTTTAAGACTAAGGTACACAAGAACAAATCAGTGTCAATTGTCCTGCAAGCTTATGCCCTCCGTGCAGGTCTTACTAAACTCAGTTGAAAAACGACAAAACAGTGCTCTGCTCTTGTGCCCTCAAAAGAATTCCCAAGAAACAATTCCCAGATCGAGAGACAAAAACTTTGACCTTCTGTGCAAACTAAGTAACACAGAAAGAAAACTGCGTTCTCCTCCTGTGCCCTCAAATAATCTACCACTCCCAGGGAAAAGTCCTCGAAAACACTTCTGACCTTCCGTGCAGGTTTTTCTAACATTAGGCAGCAAAACGAGAACTGACAAGCATTAGACTGGGACCAACACCCGTCGTCACCGCGATGCCGGTTAATCCAGCTCCCACAATCTCACAGTCTGTTAAACTGGCTTTAAAAGAAAAGACTTGGTCTCGCATTTGCCCCTCACAGAGACTATCACTCTGTCGCCGTCCCTTATCGGTCTTTTTATCTAAAATTTAACGGGATTCTAAACCTGGCCGTCTATCGGACTTCTAAAGTGCACTAAAATTCCGGACCTTCCTTGCAGGGTTTTTTCAATTGACCTTCCTCGCAGGATTTTACATATCACATACAAACAATCAACTACACAAACACACTTGCTTTGGCTTATCACTTTCAATACTTTCAATTGAGTATTACTTTTAAATTATTTTCCAATTTTTTTTTTTTTTTAAAGACTTACGAGCTGATGGCTGCTGGGTCTCTCATGCCTAATATTTCCTACATAAGCTATGCCAAGTTATGATGAAACAGGTCTGGCTTACCTTTTAATTTCATGGGCCCGCATGAGAGATTCAGCACCACCGGCTCCGGTCCTTTCAAGTTTTCTCCGTGCCTTTCCTCAGAGAATCCACGTCAGGGGTCACCAATTGTTAGAAATTAACTAACTACGTGTTCGTTGGATCTCTGAAGAAGGAAGGCTGGGGTCCAATGGAAGGTTAACACAAAGATTTATTTAACAAAAGTGATAAAGCAAAACAAACAATTACGCTGCAGCAGACAAGAAACAGTTGTGTCACCCGAAAGTTTTACATCTATTTCTGCCCCGAAATCCCGTCTCCCTCCCCTCTATATTCCTTTGGCTCCAGGGGCGGTTCTTTTCCCCCTTGTGAGTAATGTCCCTCCTTATTGGCTCCTTGTTGCCATGGTCACATGTAGGACGAGTTTTGTTGGTTTCTTCGCTGTCCAATTAGATTGGACATGCTCTACTCCCCCCCTCTTGGGGTCGTTTTTTCACACAGATGAAAAGTAATTATCATGTAAGTGAGAAGTTGTTACAGAATACATAAAATCAGCATTCCAGTGTCTTAGCTTAGTCTAGGACTCCAAATGGTCGGAGACAGGAGGTTGCTTCCTTTTGTGGAGCAGACAGTGTCTTCTCATATGTTAATAGTTCTTTATTTTAAACCATATGTCAGAGACAGGAAGGAATAAAGGGGGCAGGTGAGAAAACAAAAGGGAACCGTCTTGATCTTCCTTTCTTGAGACAAACAATGGTAATTACACAGCATATGGCATCTACACCACTGTAATTAAAACATGTCTTTTTCAACCAAAACCACAGCATACATCTTAATTATTAAAACATGCATAATTACATAGTAATTAAACATTTAAACTTTATTAGATTCAACACTACCCAATCAGGATTTGTATCCAATCCGAGCACAGATATTGACTCATATTACTCGTATAATACTTGTAAAAGTGCTTTATCCGTACTGGATACTTGTTTCAGCCGAGTATCCGGCTCGTCTCTAGGTACAACCCTGTCATTTTATTTTCATTTAGCAAGCTAAGCTAACTGGAGTATATTGTGTTGAGTAAGTTTAATAAACAACATTGATTTTTCTCTGATTCTTGTTGGCACATTGGTAATTCCAGGTAATGATTTTCATTGAAAGATTTTTTTACAGATCATTTTAAAAATCTGCTTAGATACATATCAGTATAGTATAGAAGCACGGAACATGAATCTCACAGATATGTATTGATATCACACACAGAGCAGTAAAACCTAAGTCATTTTACTCTCTAAAACACTTCTCATATGTCTTGGGAGTCACACTGTGAAGAAATAATCATTATAACTTTGTCAGACTTGGCTGGCAGAAACAACCCAAACGCAGACAAGGAGTGGAAACAAAGGAGAGTTTATTAATAAAGTCCGTGAACCAGATGACCAAACCAGGTGAAGCGGGGAATATGCTGTGGCGGGAGGGCAGTGAAGATGAATCCGGAGGTGTAGCGTGATGATCCGCAGGATAATTACTATGAGGTGTAGACAGAGACAGACAGACGTTACTGACAAGAATACAGATACGAAGCACAAGATAACTAGCAAAAGTCAGATGAGGCGCCAAACACATACTGGGAAGACTAACGATCCGACAGGGACTGGATGTCAGGTCATGGTATAAGAGCTGGTGGTGATGATGATGAAACACAGGTGAGTGCAGGTGATTAGGCTGAGCCGGAACAGGTGATAGTGGAGATGAATGAAGGAGACCACGCCTCCCCAGGTTGCATGGCAACAGGAACCGTGACGTAACAGACAGAGAAAAACAGACAGACAGAAAACAGAATCAGAGCGGGGGGTGCCTGACAGTACCCCCCCTCCGACGTACGCCTCCAGGCGGACCACCCGGAGCACCGGGCTGGCGACGGTAGAAGTCCCGTAACAGGCCGTCATCCAGAATCTGGCGACGCGGAATCCAGCTCCTCTCCTCCGGGCCGTACCCCTCCCAATCCACCAGGTACTGAAACCCACGACCCCGCCGACGAGAGTCCATGATGCGATTCACAGTGTACACGGGACCCCCATCGACCACACGCGGAGGCGGAGGACGAGCTGGAGGAGGCAACAGGGGACTAAGAAGAACCGGCTTAAGCCGGGACACATGGAAAGCTGGATGTACCTTGAGTGAGGACGGCAGCGTCAACCTGACCACAGCAGGATTAATAAGGCGCTCCACAGTGAACGGGCCGACAAACCAGGGCGACAACTTCCGAGATTCAGTCCGCAGGGGCAAGTCCCGAGTAGACAACCACACCCGGTCCCCCACAGAGTAGCGGAGCCGGAACACGGCGGCGATTGGCCTGTGTCTGGTACTGACCAGAAACCCGCAGTAAAGCAGCCCGAGCACGGTGCCATGTCCTGTGGCAGCGTCGGATGTGAGCCTGAACAGACGGCACTGCCAGGTCCTTCTCCTGAGACGGAAACAAAGGGGGTTGATAGCCGTACACACATTGAAAAGGAGACATACCAGTAGCGGATGTAGGAAGCGTGTTGTGGGCATATTCCACCCAAGGAAGCTGAGAAGCCCAGGAGCGGTGGTTCGAGGACACCAAGCAACGCAGCGTAGCCTCCATCTTCTGGTTGGCTCTTTCAGCTTGACCATTAGTTTGAGGATGAAACCCAGAAGACAGGCTGACGGTGGCGCCGATGGCGGAGCAAAATGCCTTCCACACCGCTGATGTAAACTGGGGACCACGGTCCGAAACAATGTCGCAAGGCAGACCATGAACACGAAAAACCTCCTTCACCAGAATCATGGCTGTCTCCTTGGCAGAGGGGAGTTTAGGCAGAGGCAGGTAATGGGTGAATTTACTGAATCTGTCAATAACTGTGAGAATCACAGTATTACCTTCGGATGGAGGCAACCCGGTAACAAAGTCCAGCGCCAGATGCGACCAAGGGCGACGAGGTATAGGCAGAGGCCGCAGTAGTCCTGCAGCAGGCCGATTGGATCCCTTGTTCTGAGCACAAACAGGACATGCAGAAACAAAAGCACGAGTATCCTCACCCATGGCAGGCCACCAGAAACGCCTCCGAAGCATGGCCATAGTACGGGCCACACCCGGATGACATGAGGTCTTGGCAGAATGTGCCCACAGAAGAACAGTAGAGCGGACAGTCTCAGGGACGAAAAGTCGCCCCGGAGGTCCGTTACCTGGGTCCGGTTGGTTGCGCAGAGCGGCCAATACTTCCTCCTCGACCCTCCAAAGCACAGCGCCGATGACCTTCTCCCGAGGCAAGATGACTTCCCGCTCCACTTCCTTCTCCTCCAGTGCAGAGTAGATACGGGACAAGGAATCAGGCTTGCCGTTCCGTGAACCGGGCCTGAAAGTAAGAGAAAAGAACAGTGCCCATCGGGCCTGCCGAGGATTGAGTCGTCTGGCCGACCTAACATATTCCAAGTTCTTATGGTCGGTCCAGACCACAAAAGGTTGCGAGGCACCCTCCAACCAATGTCGCCACTCCTCCAATGCAAGCTTAACAGCCAGTAACTCGCGATTTCCTACATCATAGTTTCTCTCCGCAGGGGACAGACGACGAGACGGAAAGGCGCAGGGATGGAGCTTCCCGTCCTTGGCCGAACGTTGGGACAAGATGGCACCAACCCCGACGTCAGAAGCATCCACCTCGACCACAAACTGGCGGGACGTGTCTGGTTGAGTGAGAATAGGAGCCGAGGTAAAACGACCCTTCAACTCGAGAAAGGCTCCTTCAGCAGCAGTACTCCAGCAGAAATCCTTAAGATTCGAGGTCAAAGCGGTCAGGGGAGCAGCCACCCGACTATAATCTCGAATGAAGCGTCGGTAGAAGTTCGCAAATCCGAGGAAACGTTGTAGCTGTTTCCTGGTCTCCGGCGTAGGCCACTCCAAAACCCCACGTACCTTCTCTGGATCCATCTGGACCTGACCCTCGGAAATGATGTACCCCAGGAAAGAAGTGGTGCGAGTGTTGAATGCACATTTCTCCGCCTTAACAAAAAGACGGTTCTCCAACAGTCTCTGGAGCACCTGAAGAACATGTTGTTTGTGCTCCGAAACATCCTTGGAGTAGATAAGGATATCGTCCAAGTAGACAAACACAAAACGTCCAACCATGTCCCTGAGGACATCGTTAATAAGGCACTGAAACACCGCGGGCGCGTTAGTTAGTCCAAATGGCATGACCAGGTATTCGAAGTGACCCATGGGTGTGTTGAATGCGGTCAGCCACTCGTCACCCTCCCTGATCCGTACCAGATGATACGCGTTCCGTAGGTCGAGCTTGGTAAAAATCACAGAGCCTTGCAGGGAATCGAAAGCAGAATCCATTAAGGGCAGAGGATACTTATTCTTTACAGTTATGTCATTGAGCCCACGATAATCAATGCAGGGTCTCAGAGATCCATCCTTCTTACCCACAAAGAAAAATCCGGCACCCAGTGGCGAGGAAGAAGGACGGATTATACCAGCGTCCAAGGAGTCCTTGATGTAGGCTTCCATAGCCTCACGTTCAGGTCTTGAGACGTTGTACAGCCGTCCCTTTGGGTAAGATACGTTCCTCAGCAATTCAATGGCCATATCATAAGGTCGATGTGGAGGCAAGGATAATGCTCGGTCCTTACTGAATACCTCTCCGACGACATGGTACTCCTGTGGAACTTGCGATAGATCAGGAGGCCCCGGCTGCAACCCCTGGGGAGAAACAGACTGAGAAACAGCAGATTTAAGACAGTTAGCATGACACCAAGTGCTCCAACTAACTATCTTGCTGGTACCCCAGTTAATAGTGGGATTATGTTTTACCAGCCACGGAAAACCCAGGACTAAAGGAATGAGAGGAGAGGGCATGATGTAGAACTGAAGCTCCTCCGAGTGATTACCAGATAGCAACATTTTAACAGGTTCAGTTCTGGCAGTGATGTGGCTAATAAGTCCCCCATCCAAAGTGGTAGCTTCCATGACCTTGGGTAAAGTTTCCCTAGAAAGTCCCAGCTGATCCACCAGTCCAGAATCCATAAAACAATCATCAGCACCAGAGTCAATAAGCGCCTGTACCTCAATAGGTTGTCCTTTAAAAATTAAAGAGGCATGAAACGGTGCTCGAAGTTGAGGGTGGGGTGTACTAGAAGTCTGACTCGCCAGAATACTCCCCACATCTAGCGAGCCCGATAGTTTCCCGGCCGCAGAGGACAGGATGCCAGGTAATGGTTGGGATGCCCACAGTACAAACAGCTCCCAGTCCGTTTTCTCCGTTGCCGCTCCTGCTCAGACAAATGCTGACGACCCATTTGCATGGGTTCGGACTCAGGAAAACCTCTCTCCTAGAGACACGGACCACAGGAACCCCGGAGCTAACTGCCTCTCCATGATCTCTCCTCTGGCGAGGTGTAGGTGGAAGATTGGGCATCCTCTGCTTCCTCTCTCTCCCTCGCTCCAGACGACGATTATCCACCCGAACAGATAAAGAAATTAATTCCTCCAAACCTGCAGATTCTGGGTAAGAAATCAGTTCGTCCTTCATCTGCTCACACAGTCCCTTGTAATAAGCAGCCTCCAGTGATTCATCATTCCAGCGGCTCTCCGCGGCCAGCGTACGGAACTCAATGACGTACTCCGCAACACTGCGCTCTCCCTGCTGTAACGAAGAGAGGCGTCTCGCGGCGTCCTTGCCACAAACCGGTAAATCGAATAATTTCCGTAATGCAGCCGTAAAGTCTGAATAAGAAAAGGCAATCCCTTCGCCACTCTCCCACACAGCTGTAGCCCATTCCAAAGCCTTGCCTCCTAGCAACCCCGTCACAAACGCTACTTTGGCCCTGTCGGTAGCGTAGGATCGGGCTGTTGCTCAAACACAAGTCCACATTGCAGTAAAAATGAACGACACTTCCCAAAGCTGCCCTCATATCTCTCCGGTGTGGGAACCCACGGCTCACGAACAGAGTCTATAGCAGGTCTTACCGCAACTGGCTCCGGTAGAGACACGGGTGCAGGCGAAGCAGAAAAACTGGCGAGCTGGTCCTGGAGACCAGAAATGTTAGTAGCCAGAGACTGGAGAGTGTTCATAATGTCCTGGAGAGCGGCGCCGTGTTGTCCCAACAACGCGCCCTGGTGTGAAACCGCCTGCTTCACCGTATCCAAGTCTGCTAGGTTCATTGTGTGGTCGGATCGTTCTGTCAGACTTGGCTGGCAGAAACAACCCAAACGCAGACAAGGAGTGGAAACAAAGGAGAGTTTATTAATAAAGTCCGTGAACCAGATGACCAAACCAGGTGAAGCGGGGAATATGCTGTGGCGGGAGGGCAGTGAAGATGAATCCGGAGGTGTAGCGTGATGATCCGCAGGATAATTACTATGAGGTGTAGACAGAGACAGACAGACGTTACTGACAAGAATACAGATACGAAGCACAAGATAACTAGCAAAAGTCAGATGAGGCGCCAAACACATACTGGGAAGACTAACGATCCGACAGGGACTGGATGTCAGGTCATGGTATAAGAGCTGGTGGTGATGATGATGAAACACAGGTGAGTGCAGGTGATTAGGCTGAGCCGGAACAGGTGATAGTGGAGATGAATGAAGGAGACCACGCCTCCCCAGGTTGCATGGCAACAGGAACCGTGACGTAACAGACAGAGAAAAACAGACAGACAGAAAACAGAATCAGAGCGGGGGGTGCCTGACAAACTTATACAGTTGACAAAATACATACACAAGACGCTTTTGCCCTCATGACATTTACTTATGCCAATAATCAACATAATAATGTCATATTTATTGATATTACACCCACAGCAATGCTACACAAGCAATTGTGTGTCTAAAACAGTTCGCCTATTGGCCTTATATATAGCTTATTGGCCTTCCATACCGGTGGGTGACGTTGTCTCCCATATATGGGCATGCATCCCATATATGGAATCCTTGACTTCCGTACACAAAGGGGAGACGACGCTAGCGGCATGAATGAGCGAAAACGCGATGAATTATGGACATAAAGTGGATGAATGTTGGATGTAACGGTATGGATTTAATGGATAGAAAATCACCTGTAGAGGCTAGAAGGACCTGGAAAAGACCTCCGTAACCGCGAACTCGTATGGTGATTAAATTATTAAACTATGAATCAAAGGTGCTGTTTTTGCTCGTGGGCAAGTCTCTCGGGTTCAGAGGGTTAAGCAAGATCTCTACTATTCAGAGACAACTGTTGGAGACAGACAGAAACTACTGAAAACACTTTGCTAGGCTGAGACTGATTCGATTAAGAGCAGAAATGGATAAATTCGAGTATCAGTATGAAACGAATGATATAGAAGAGTTCAACTGGCAGCTGCGGCAGTTAGACGGGATGATCCAGGAGCTTAAAAGAGACCAAAACAAGCTCTTGGCCAGATTCCGTGTGGCCACCGGCAACCGGTACAATGAGCTCCCAACAATCCAGACTCCGGGACACCAAGAGGTGGAAGATGTCCACAAAGAGATCCCCACCCAGCCAGAGCTGGAGTCTCTAAGACAACCAGAGGTGGAAGATGTCCACAAAGAGATCCCCACCCAGCAAGAGGTGGAGACTCTGACACAACACAACGTAGAAGATGTCCACGGAGAGATCCCCACCCAGCCAGAAGTGGAGTCTCTAAGACAACCAGAGGTGGAAGATGTCCACAAAGAGATCCCCACCCAGCCAGAGGTGGAGTCTCTAAGACAACAAGAAGTGGAAGATGTCCACAAAGAGATCCCCACCCAGATAGAGGTGGAGACTCTGAGAAAACAAGAGGTGGAAGATGTCCACAAAGAGAGCCCCACCCAGCCAGAGGTGGAGACTGTGAGACAACAAGAGGTGGAAGATGTCCACCAGGAGCAGTCTGCCACCAGGAGAAGTCTGCAGGAAGAAAATGCAGCCCTTAAGGAGATGGAGGAGATGAAGCATCTGCAGAGTAAAGCCTGCAACAAAGAGGAGACTGCCAGTCTGCTCAGTGAGGAGAAGCTCAAATCCAGCCTCGAGCTGGATCAAAGTCTGGAGGAGGCCAATCAGGCGCTGGAGTTAAGACAACAGACAGATTCTTCTGAAAAACAGGAGAAGCCTTCTCTATGGGAGCAATTCAAGAGTTCTCACTTAGTGACTTTTACACTGCAGTTATTTTGCTGTTTGGTCTTTTTTCTGATTCCATGTTGCTGAATCTTGCTTTTCAGATGGACTTTTCCTTAAAGGAGAATTCCAGTCAATTTTAACACGTAGCTCTGTAGTTTGTAAATTTGGAGTGCTGTCAGTAGAGAGAAAAATGAAACCAATCGGTGCTGCCTACACTGTGTTATCCTCCTGCTAGAGTTAGCACCCAACAGGCTTAAACAGGGCAAGTTTTAAACCTGTTTTTAGCCTCTTGACATGTTCAAAATTTCATTAAAGGTACCCCCCCAAGTGCAGTTCTTCCTTCAGAGGGAACACAGTGAACCTGTAGATGTGAAAGAAAGGCATAAAAAGTGTTAATTCAGCCAGAAGTCAAAACTAGTTGAAACACGACTTTCTGTCACATCTACAGCAGTGTTCACTCGGAAGGAATAACTGCACATGGGGGCCCTTTTAATGAAATTTGAACATGTTAAGAGGTTAAAAACAGGTTTAAAACTTGCCGTTTAAGCCTGTTGGGTACTCTAGCAGGACAATGACACGGAGTAGACAGCACCGATTGGTTTCATTTTTCTCTCTACTGACAGACCTTATGTATGAACAACAGAGCTACGTGTTGAAATTGACTGGAATTCTCCTTTAACAAGCAAGGAGTAAAGCTGTTCACCTCAAACCTACTTTACTACACATCTGTTCCCTCTGCCAAGGACCCTATCACTCCAAATCCCCTTCGTGAAGACAAGAAGGACGAGGAGTGAAACACTGACTGACACACACACGCAGTAACAGGCTGAAGTGCAGTGGGAAGGTGCAGTGTATAGTCATCAGACAGCTGGTTTCTGTCTTTCAGGACTTAGCACATTCCCACTGTGTCTGCTTGGGTTTAATCTGGGTGCTCCAGTTTCCTCCACTAACGTTAATAAGGGTACTCTTAAAACTGCTGGATTAAAAATAACCCAACTTGGGTCGTATTGGTTACCCAGTGCTGGGTCAAATATGGACCGATCCATCGCTGGGTTGTTCTTACCCAGCAGGGTTGGGTTATGGCTTTGACCCAACATGTTGGGTTATATTTTCTATCCAACAACTGGTTAAAATGACCATGTTGTTGGGTTAAAACGACCTAAAATGGGTTAGAAAAATACAACCCATATTCTGGGTTATATGTATTATTTTTTTTCCATTTTTGCATTAAGAAATGTATTGATGAAATTATGAAATAATCAAGAACATCCCAGCATTTTGTTTTCAAGCCAAAAAAACAAGCCAAATATATTACATTAGACAAAATTAAACATTACAATTAATTTCAGTTAACATTAAAAGTAGTATAAAATACAAAAGTAATTTTACATTTTTTATTTAAAACGTGATGTTTCACTTATTACATCACTAAACGGACAAAAAGTCACAATTTCTTGAACTTCATGCATTGAACTTTCAAACCAACTTTTACATTTTAAAGTGCCCAAAAAAAATCTCTTTTTCTGGGATTTGGGGTTATTTTCTCACACACACACACACACACACACACACACACACACACACACACTTGATAAAAACCATCCATGGTGTCTGAGTGAGATCTGGTTCCTGCATGTCCTCTGTCTTCAGTGCAGATTATGGGCACTTTAACTCAACCAAAAACTACATAGTAGCACAATCTGAGCTCGCATTCATTTGACAGCGTTTGATTCATGTCCTGGTATCTGAAACACGGTAGTCTGGATGAACTCACAAAGTTTAGCACAAGGTTTTGGATAACCAACATCGAACACAAACATCCACAGCCGCAAAAAGAGACGGCTGCTCCAAGGCCGCCCCATTCACACTGATGTCCTCCCCCAGCATTAGACCGTATGGGGGCTCTGTGGTGGATCTCTTCAGGTACTCTGCCGTGTTGATCGCAATCTGAGCAAAAAAACAAAAAGAATGAATAAATAAAAATACAAGATTCTTAACAGGCCTAGTTAGCCTAGTCCTAGATTTCAAGAATAAAAGACATATCAACATGAAACAAAACGCAAAGAAACTTGATTAATCAGATATAGAACCTCATTATATGAGCTGATATCCAATAATCACATTATTGGATATGAAAACAGTAAATGCTACTTTGGATGTAAAGGATTTAAAAGTGACGTCTGAACTCACAGGCTGGACATGGATGAAGGCTCTGGCGTCTCCAGACTGCTGGGACGCTCACAGGCTGGACATGGATGAAGGCCCTGGCGTCTCCAGGCTGCTGGGACGCTCACAGGCTGGACATGGATGAAGGCTCTGGCGTCTCCAGGCTGCTGGGACGGACAACTCTTCTCCCCGGTCTGTAAGGTGCAGCTGGGAGTAGAACCGTCAGCAGCTGCAAGGCTATATCGCCTTGTTTGTCTGTAAAAATGAATAAAAATGCAATAAAATAAAATGCAATATTAAACATATTCGTAACTAACCTATGCAGCATAGATTTGGACAATTTTTTTTTGTGAATCCATAAAAGGTCCATTCAACTATGCTGGGCTGATTTAGTTGGCACCAGCTCTACAAAGCTGACTGAACTGTGAACTAGAGGACTACAATGGCACTAGGGCTGCACAATTAATCGCAATTTTATGGAAATCGTAACATGAACTAGTGCAACATCCAAATAACAGCATGGCCCAGCAGGTGTCTCCTAACAATCTCATGTGATTATAAGAGCGATGGCACCCAACTTGAGCGCACTGGAAATATGTTGATGTGGAGTAAACATCATGTATCACTCTTAGATGGCCAAAAAAATGTCTCATGTCATTGCCTAAAGGTCTTCTACACTTGAAGCACATGTAACCCATTAGTGGAGACCTAGGACCCTATGCGTACCTCAAGCAACTTTTTGAGCTGGCGTTGAAATTTTATCCGTGGCCCAAGGAGAGAGGTATCAGGGAGGTCAAGCTGTTTCCGTCCAAGAGATAAAAGCTCTCTCTATCAATCTGCTCAGCTGAAAACACAACATTAATTTTATATATTACCAGTAGTTACATAACATTTTTTATTGGGTTGAAAAACACATATAAACATGTACAAAGCAAGCTACACTGTATTTTTTACCAGCTGCATAATGGTCTTTAGCTAAATTTGTTTTAAACCCCCCAGAATTAAAGTGAGTACTGTTGAATACCTTCAACAGCAGGGAGCAGCTCAGCCAGGGTCCATTCAAGAAGTTTCTCCTTCACAAAATCATCCATCTTTTAGAAATGAATAGAGACATTGTTAGGGTCACATATGACTTTGCACTTATGGATTGTTCTATAGGTCTATAGCTCATTGGCCATGTTGACCCAAATAGTAGCACTGACACAAGAAGTACTATCATAACCACTAGAGCGCTTACGTTGACCGTTTAGATTCAACACTTTGTAATCTTGCATGCTAAATACCCAAATGATGATCAAAATGAGTCCAAGATGTACATTTTAACTTTAGTATAATTATGTATTCATTAATATGGATACTATAGCATACAGTAAACACTATAACAGTGTACATTCACACTAGTATTTTTCTGTAGGGTAATAACCATTGCATTTTTAGATGAACCTAGCAAAGACCATCAACATTTTCCATAATCTATAACAGAAGTAATGCGCAGCCTCAGCAGCCTGGCCCAGTGGAGTCAGTGCAGTACAGACTGGAACATCCCTCAAATTATTTGGCACTTTTAAGACTGCAAATCAACACAAAAACAACTAAAAATATTTAGTAAAATATCTTAAAACGCAACTTTTTCCATCTTATTTAAGCATGTATCACCTAAGATACAGTAATAACTATTTCCATAGTACACCATTACCTTCAGAGCTCAGGTTACAAAGTCTAGAAATGCTAATCAATTGTTAAAAAGACTGAATCTGAGAACAAGCAGATAGCTGCTAGTGCTAACTTTAGTTCAACAGTCTCGCTTTGCCAGACCATCACACTCATGCTACAACTCAGCAAAACTACAGGAAGTCATTATGTAGTCACTGGATTTTAATCACAATAACATTATCACAATAATTTGATTAGCGTTAGCTGGCTAGCTATATGCAGACTCACTGCAGCCAGGCTGTTAGCTAACATTACCATAGCTACATATTAACAATACAGAAGTAACCCTAAACACAAACGTCCCTTGTAACTGTCAGACCACTTAACACATAAGAGAGAACAAGTCTCTTTACTTTATCATTGTCCTGTTCTGCGTTATTATCAGGTTTTATAATTTTAGAGCTCAGGCCATAACGTTAGCGCTAGCTAACGGTCCTTTTTACCTTCGTCATCCTCACTGTCAAGTGTGTCAATGACGTGCGGGACGCTAAATAACAGCTATTCATAACGTTATATAGTTAAATAATTCCGTGTAAACCCCCCTAACACAGAACGTTTAAGGAACGTTAGTTTATGGTTCTCTAAAGGTTAGTTCAAACCAAACCAGAAAATAACGTTTAGGGAACGTTCCCTCTGCGTTATAACGTTCCCTAAACGTTAAGAGAACCAACCAACTGTAACGTTCCCCTGCGGTTGCACCGTACCTTCACACAACGTTCCCGTTTTGTTGTTTTTGGTTGTTCTGAGTTTTTGAAGTAGCATAAAGGTTTGCTCTCACTTGATTTAAATTCACTCAAAAATGATTTGACTTATAAAATATAAAACATAAACAGCATAGTATTTATTTTAAGGCTGATATCAATTTAGCTTAAAACAGTACTTTTGTGCTTGACTTCGGTTTTTTAACTGTATTAGTGAAAATACTTAAAACAAGAATCTATCAATGGAACGATTTTCACAACTAAGAAAATGCACTTTTTTAATTTAGTTTGCAAATGGAACCGTTACACCCCCCCACCAGTAGGGGGCTCTGCTCTGAGGACACCGATTCACGCGTTATGAAGACCAAGCTACAGGACGGACCACGCTGCACAGCTTGGCAAGCTCACGGGAAGGTAAGCGACATACTTTACAGTGTAATGATGTTGGGGTTGTAATGGGAGGGTTTGAGGTTTAACATTAAACTCTTTCCCTCGAATGGCTTCGTTATTTTCCGGTTCTGATCAGGTTGACCAAAAAGAAAAGTTTTGCTGAAGTAAACAACTAACTTTAGTAGAATTTCTTTCTACGTCGTCGCCATCTTGCTATGCTAGTCAAGCAGTGAGTTGCTTAAAATCTTTTCTTTTTAGTGAACTTTTTGTGCACAAACCATGTTCTCAATGCTGAGTTCATGTGTTGAGCCCCAGGTGAGACTTGGAGCAAAGTCTCACGTTGTGTCGAGCCTTCTTAGTGATTTAAAAATGTTGATTTTGATGCTATCATATAAGGGCCCCTTGCTATCATAGAAGGGCCCCTAGCACTCCCATTCTAAAGGCGAGGCTGGAGTTGTGCTTTAAATGGATTACATATATCTTGCCCCTGTGTTTGCTGCTGTGCACGACGTGTCTGCTTTGTTGCATTGTATTTTTGGTGTCATCGTGTTAAAATGCTTGCGTTTATGTTACAAATAAGATATCCTTCCCAATGGTTACACCGACTGTATATATTTAAATATTCTTTTTGCAATCAGTACAAACTGTTTGGTCTGTTGTTTCAGATGAATCTGTTCGACAAACAAGAAAGCCTTCCGTTACAGGGCGTGTGTCTAGAATCCCAGTCCGTAAGTTAACATGATGTCTTCTTTTCAGGTCAACAGACGTCATTGCCTCCACCACCTGCATGTAAGTTGCAAGACAAGTGATTGTCTAAACGTAACGGCATAGGTTCATCTTTTGCAATGGCATGTGCAAGAAACCTACCATAAATAAACTGACCAATACTCATATCTACTTTTTTTAGATGAGTCAACACCACACAGGAAACCAGCTGGTTGCCCAGAGCTGGATGGGTCTAACGCAAGCTCAGCCTGCCACTTCAGCTTGGGACCCAGTTGACGGTACAGTGGCAGCAGAACATCATCACACAAAGGGAGGTGGCTCAGCCATAGACGGAAATGAGGTAAGAAGACTCCCTTAAGTTGTTCACATATAAGTATATAATGTTTAACAACAAAACTAACAGATTAGTTTATCCATAGCCATGAGGACATCCGTTACCCGCATGGCACAGCGGATGGATACATTTGAGGAGAAGATGGATGAGCTGCTCCTGCTCTTACGGAGCTCCCCGTCACCTCCCTCTGCTCCAGGCGATGACATGTTGCTGTTGCCAGTGTTAAACAGGAGACGAGGAACTAAATGGTAATTAAGTGGCCGTAGTCCTGCCCTAAGATTAACACTATAATTGCATAACTGCAATTATAATATAACTGAACTGACTTCGCTTACTAAATGAGATTATACTAGCTCTCCACTTAGTTGTATAATTTGTGTTTCTATGTTTTATAGCAACTTTTCCTGACAAGTCTTGGAGGATCAACCGGATGTACTGCCATCTGTTGCATGCTACGGCGAGTGGCAACCAATGATGTTCTACAACAGTATAGCCTGTGGGGCAGAGAAGGCCTTCCAGGACCTGAGAATCTTCAGGGTTATAATAGGCAGGTGTTATTTCATTGTTCACATCAGTATTCTGCTTAGCTTGGCTGATAATTTTTAAAGTATTTTTAAAGGTTAGAGGATTGTAAAAAAGAACGTTCGGGTAACGTTTGTTAAAGGTTGCAACGTTAGGATAACGTTAGGGGAACGTTAGCTAAAGGTTGCAACGTTAAGATAACGTTAGGGGAATGTTCGCTAAAGGTTGCAACGTTAGGATAACGTTCGGGTAACGTTCGCTAAAGGTTGCAACGTTAAGATAACGTTAGGGGAACGTTCGCTAAAGTTTGCAACGTTGAGATAACGTTAGGGGAACGTTCGATGTAACCAAAAACGAAAGACAACTTTCTGATTAACCAGCACACAACCAAAACACAACCAAAATACAACCAAACCTAACCATCATGGAACGTTCCCGCAACCAAAAACGAACGTTCCCAGAACGTTCTGGGAACCAAAAACTGTTAGCTGGGACAGACTGTATATATATTGATGGACAGTGCATCCGGTTTGGCAAAGTGCTGCATGTGTGGAAGTAACTACACCGTGCATGTCAAGGCTAAATGTGTCAGCTATAAACTGACGGGGCAAACAGTAGCACCACATTATTGATGCGGCTGCTGGTAGCGCTCTGTCTTTGCCCCCCCCCCGTCCTTAATTGCAGGAGTGACGCCTGGTGTGAGGGAGTCAGGGTTCCAGCTGCAGCTCATCTCCTCTAATCACCTCTGTTTCAAATACCCGGTCAGCCTACCACTCTCCGTCAGATCATAGTCAGGACCACCACGTTAGGAATTACGTAGGCTAGCTTTCAGCAGCAGTGAAGGTGTGTAACGTAACGTGAATAGTAAGAGTGAAGCTGCGTTGCTAACTCTCAGCTAACATTACAGTCAGATCCCGTCCATAGACTGTATATCCCCCCCACCCGTCTGTGGCTCCTCCCTCACTCCGCCCTCTCGTCTAACATCATCACATCCACAACCAGGATGGCTGCACCCAGAACTGCAAACTCGACGACTCATATCAGATCTCCACAGACCGATGGGTGACGTCACACATGCTCTGTCCATTAATATTAACCGTCTATGGTTAGTCATGACGGTTACAGAAACATTCAAAATTAGACATACACATCAAAATAAATATGACTGTAATACTGCAGCGTGTCTGACTCTCTGTCAAACAGAGAGGAAACATGAAACAATACGTCAGGATCCTCTTATTGGGGGAGCGGAAGTCATTGGCCCTGAAAGCTGTAACGTATATCACGAGCTAAAAGACTAGCAAACAACTTCTGGAGCTCAGGTACTCCTGCTGGTTTTTAGTTTTTTTAGTTAACTGTAACGTTACTTAAGTATTCTGCAATTTAAAACGTTTAGCTAAGTTAGAGCGCATAGACATGCTAGCTGACTGTTAACCGGATAGTAGCTAGCTGTAGCTAACGTTAGTAGGCTACTATAGGTTAAGGAGCGTTGCCAACACGTGCACACAAAATACATGAAAACGTGTCTAATCTGCAAAAAACGGTGTAAAATTCCTCACAGACTTTAATGGTCAGTCTTCGGGAAATCACTCAACATTGCTCATAACGCCCCCTCTTTGGGGCCGTGCTGCATCGCCATACTTTAACGTAGAAACATAATTAAAAGTTTAAACCGAAGACAAGACTTTGGTGTTTATTGGGCTGAATGGGCGTTCAGATATCAAGCACGGTTTCTCCCAAATCACACTTTTCCTCTAGTGTTGGTAGAAATCAACACATACTTTACTGATTTCCACGTGAACATATGTTGGCTTTATACACGCTAAAAGTACTGTTTTTTAAATGGAGTCTGGTTGGTTTAGTGCTAGGTACGTCATAGCTGTTTCTGGGAAACACAAAAGTCTTAAATAGGTTATAAAAGGTCTATCTCTGAAGGGATAAGACACTTTACACTTCACCATTACAACTCAAATTAAAACTTTAAAACTGGGTTGTTTTATAGAGATGAGCCGGATACTCGGCTGAAACGAGTATCCGGTACGGATAAAGCACTTTTGCCAAATACAAGTATTATATGAGTAATACGAGTCAATATCTGTACTCGGATTGGGTAGCGGACCGCACACGCTCTGCTCACTCACACAGAACACGGAGAAGTGAACAGCTCTCTCTCTCTCTCTCTCTCTCTCTCTCTCAGGTCCGCGGGTCTTTCCCGTTAACGTTTAGGGTTTCTTCAGCTTCAGGTTTGTTTTTTACTTCGGTTTGTAGTACTTCCTTAACCAGTAGATTTCTGGTAATGTGGGGTTTCAGACAGCGCGTGGAAGAATGCCCCTCGCGCTGGGTCTCTGTCGTCAGAGTTTTTTTTTTTTTTTTAAACCTCTGCAATATTGTTAATGTTTTTATTTTATTAGGGAAGTTTCATATTCATAAATGTAAGTTTTCCAATTTAAGACCTTGCTTTAAATTATTCTTATATTCACTACACTTATTCACTTAGTCTCTTAAATTAGTAACAAATAAAAAAGCTATAACCATATCTGATATATACTCCTATCCTTTTAATTAAGAACACATGTGGTCACAATAAATATTTACATGGTTGCAAATCTGTCATATTTATTTATATTATATGACATAATTAATGTCAATTATTTATTGTCAATAAACAATTAATTATTATATTTATTTTTATTATTACACCGCTGTCTACCTCATGGTTTTGTTTATTGTTTTACCGTTGATACCTGATCTTATGTTATTTAAGTTGCAATTTCTTACTATAACTTTATGTTTTGAATTGCAATGTCTGAATGTAATTTTATTAATAAAAAAAAAAAGTGTATTTTCTGTAAGAAAAACGTTTGTAGTTAATTTAATACACAGTATGATGCTAGGTTTGGGAAACCTCAACTTCAACCAAAACAATACCATGTGAAACTCATTATCAATAAAACCTTTATTTAAAAAAAGAGGTGAAAAACGAAATAGAAAAGAAAAAGCAGGTTTCACTGCTCTGCTTCTCCCAGCTCTGCCTGCATTGCTGCATCTGCAAGACAAAGGATAAATATAAAAGTATGCTTTGTGTATCACGATCTTCTAATAAGCGTATTAACAAAACATATTTCACACGCTACATGTGCTAAATGGTCGGTGAGTTCCAGATCCTGTATTACACACCCATAGCTGTGACAATATGCAGCGCAACTAAAAACTTACCATCTCTATTAAAAGCTGCAGCAAGGTGCAACAACTGTACTCCTGCTGGAGTTGTTGCAGCTTCCTGTCCGCAGCCTCCTTCTCCCTCTTACATTGGTCCAGCTGTCTTTGGAGCCACCGCTCCCGGCTCTCGGCAGCCCTCCTCAGCCGATGTTCCCGGCACACCGCAGTCATGACCCCAGTTGTTGCCTCCATCAACTGGGGGAACAAGGTGTGCCGGGGAACAGGGTGTGCCGGGGAACATCCGGGTCCCTTGAAGCATACTGCAATTACAAAAAAAGATTGTCATACAATTCTCATGGTCAAGCACTTTATACAATTAAGATTGACTCATGGAACAAGTTATTGAATTAATTATATTTTTCATTGTTGGATGTGTTTATATGCGTTTGTTTTATGGTTTAATCAGATTTGTTATCTTTATTTTTTCATTATCAAAGTACTGATGTAAAAAAGAATAAGGGGATCCATCTTATTTTTTAAGCTTAAAATATTTTTGCTATATTATTTTATGTCCTTTTTTTTTATTGTAAATTAACTTTTAGAGACAGATAACTCTATACATACCCATATTCTACTGCTCTTCATACTATTTAGCTTGCACATACGTATTCTTAATATTCTCATTATATATATATATATATATATATATATATATATATATATATATATATATATATATATATATATATATATATATATACGGATGAGCCGGATACTCGGCTGAAACGGATTGGGTAATGGACCGTGCGCCCTGCCCGTACACACACGCTCTGCTCACTCTCTGGTCTTTTCCGTTAACGTTTAGGGTTTCTTCAGGTTTGTTTTTTACTTCGGTTTGTAGTACTTACTTAACCAGTAGATTTCTGGTAACGTGTTTTTTTTTCCGTCCGAGTACAGTCCGAGCACGGTACAGATAATTCATGTGGTATACAGATAATGCGCTCATCCCATATATATATATATATATATATATATATATATATATATATATATAGATATATAGATAGATAGATAGATATATATATGGGATATATTTATGGGATGGGTAACGTTTCCCTTAAATATGCCCCAGACCCACCTAGCACTGATATTACCGCTTCTTTTATTTTAACGTTACTTTGAACGTGTTGCTGTTAGTTACCGTAACTTATGGCATGGTCAAGCTCAACATTTAGTGGATCAGCTCTTCTTGTCTTCCTCGGCCACAGATCCAAAGTTGGTCGTAGTTAAAAAATAAAAAAAGGTTTAAGCAACAGACTAGCTAATGTCCACACACCAGTGTATAGACCGACAAGCAATTCTGTATTCATGAGCTATAATTTATGAAAATACTAACTAAGGAAAGACATAAACATTTGTATTATTTTAACAATAGGGTTCCACAGCCATGCTGTGTGAACCGCGTAGCCTTGGTACTGAGGTCCACGCATCCTCGGGCTTGGACCCCTAATTAAAAGACTTTCTGTTTGCAATGAGTATCCAGCTACCACCTCGTCACTTAGTTTTGAGGATGAAGACAAAGAGCCCTCACCCCTTTGCCTGTGCTCCTTCATGATGGTAGAAGGGTTTCTGCCTCCTCCACAATAGCCTGCCTTATGAAGTCTTCATCTCTTTTTTTATCTTTCTGAAACATCTTTTCAGACACTATCAGTAGTTTCTAGCTACCTGCTCCAGTGACATGGTTTTTAGGGGCACAGTTTCCTTCCCCACCTGGACCCGTTTTATCGCTGAGACCTGAAAACACAGACAATGTATTCATGTTAAATAGGCTACTGGCAACACATTTTACTCACAACACCACAACTAACATAATGTTATTTTTGAAAATTAATTTACTGACCTTCACAACCTCTCCTTGGACGGTGAGAAGCCCCCCCCCGCCCTGACAGCTTCCACTATCTCCGTGGTTACGGACGTCGGGCAGAGGAGCTTCTCCGCCTCCTCCCTCAGGGCATCTGCCACTTCCAGCGGTGCCGATCTAAAGAACTGGGTGTCCTTGGTGACATTTATGGAATAGGGTGGCGCCTGGCCCCGCAGGGTGTACCCCCCCATAACGTAACTATAGCCATATTTTATCTTTGAGGAAAATTCCTCAAACAAAGTTATTTTTGTGAGAGAATTCCCATCTGAAAAAATCACCACTAAATTTTCTTTGGAGACCAATGGTCTTACTGCTCCATCCTCAAAGCTCCAGGACAGAACTCTTTTTTCCGTTTTACTAATTAAAGCTGTGATGTGTATAGGCGGGGCCAGTTGTACGGTGTCTTCGGTGCACTAAGCAAGATTTTATTCATAGCCATTCTGAAACAAATAAACACAAAAAGGGCAGAAACAAATGAATATGACAGAAAGACATGAGTAAAATAGCTCCCAGCCTCAGAAGGATGGACTCTACGCTGTAGGCGGGGGGGCCTATATCTGCTCTGGTGAACTGCGGGACTTTAGCTTTCATGTTCCCGCCACTGATGCTTCTGCCTTATCTCCATCGTTCTATTGTTCTATTATCCTTAAATGGCAGCTACTATCCCAGGGGTACCCACACCGCTTTAAAGTCCACTCACATTAGTTTTTCATATTTATGTCGTGTTATTTCTGTCCGAAACGTCATTGGACATTTAACAGCTTAAATACTAGGCATACATATACACTCACCGGCCACTTTATTAGGTACACCTGTCCAACTGCTCGTTAACACTTAATTTCTAAGCAGCCAATCACATGGCGGCAACTCAGTGCATTTAGGCATGTAGACATGGTCAAGAGAATCTCCTGCAGTTCAAACCGAGCATCAGTATGGGGAAGAAAGGTGATTTGAGTGACTTTGAACGTGGCATGATTGTTGGTGCCAGAAGGGCTGGTCTGAGTATTTCAGAAACTGCTAATCTACTGGGATTTTCACGCACAACCATCTCTAGGGTTTACAGAGAATGGTCCGAAAAAGAAAAAACATCCAGTGAGCGGCAGTTCTGTGGGCGGAAATGCCTTGTTGATGCCAGAGGTCAGAGGAGAATGGCCAGACTGGTTCGAGCTGATAGAAGGGCAACAGTGACTCAAATAACCACCCGTTACAACCAAGGTGGGCAGAAGAGCATCTCTGAACGCACAGTACGTCGAACTTTGAGGCAGATGGGCTACAGCAGCAGAAGACCACATCGGGTGCCACTCCTTTCAGCTAAGAACAGGAAACTGAGACTACAATTTGCACAAGCTCATCGAAATTGGACAATAGAAGATTGGAAAAACGTTGCCTGGTCTGATGAGTCTCGATTTCTGCTGCGACAGTCGGATGGTAGGGTCAGAATTTGGCGTCTACAACATGAAAGCATGGATCCATCCTGCCTTGTATCAACGGTTCAGGCTGGTGGTGGTGTCATGGTGTGGGGAATATTTTCTTGGCACTCTTTGGGCCCCTTGGTACCAATTGAGCATCGTTGCAATGCCACAGCCTACCTGAGTATTGTTGCTGACCATGTCCATCCCTTTATGACCATAATGTACCCAACTTCTGATGGCTACTTTCAGCAGGATAATGCGCCATGTCATAAAGCTGGAATCATCACAGACTGGTTTCTTGAACATGACAATGAGTTTGCTGTACTCAAATGGACTCCACAGTCACCAGATCTCAATCCAATAGAGCATCTTTGGGATGTGGTGGAACGGGAGATTCGCATCATGGATGTGCAGCCGACAAATCTGCGGCAACTGTGTGATGCCATCATGTCAATATGGACCAAACTCCCTGAGGAATGCTTCCAGCACCTTGTTGAATCTATGCCACGAAGAATTGAGGCAGTTCTGAAGGCAAAAGGGGGTCCAACCCGTTACTAGCATGGGGTACCTAATAAAGTGGCCGGTGAGTGTATATTAACTCCTGTTACATTGTAGCTCTAGAATGTTAAGCATCAGTTCTGGAATGTTGCAATTCTAGAAGAGTAGGTTGAAGTTTTAGAATTTGAACATGCATTGTCACCAGACTTTGGATTGATCTGAGGACCATTACGTAAGCACTGAACATGATCGTATAATGCTGGAACATTTTAGTCTGGGAAATTACAGGGATTGTTACACTGGGATGGAACTGCCAATCTTGTGACTGACAGCCAATCCCATCCAATGAACCACAGCCACTCTCTAAAATACTCCGCCCAACGTGGGGGTCGAACCCACGACCCTGAGATTAAGAGTCTCATGCGCTACCGACTGAGCTAGCCGGGCACTTCTTGACTGTTTAGTTGTGGTCTTAAATTTTTCTTACAGTTCTAGAACGTTACTTGGCAGTTCCAGAATGTTAAGCTGCAGTACTGGATTGTTACGTCTTTACACCAGTCTACAACCACAGAGGCTCTTCATATACACGCTATTCAGAGAGAAGGGGGGAGGGGTGTCAGAGATATGGCCTGGACAGTGCAGTGCAGAAATGTGAGGAGGGAGCAGTAGTAGAAATAATAATAATTTAATGATAACACAAAGAGAACTTAGAAAACATGAAAGCTGGTAACGTATACTGTACATACAGTACAGGCCAAAAGTTTGAACACAACTTCTCATTCAATGCCTCATGAAGCTCATCAAGAGAATGCCAAGAGTGTGCAAAGGGTGGCTGCTGAAGAACTGTGTGTGTGTGTGTGTGTGTGTTTGTGTGTGTGTCTGTCTGTGTGTGAGTCTGTGTGTCTGTGTGTGTGTGTGTCTCTGTGTGTGTGTGTGTGTGTGTGTCTCTTTGTGTGTGTGTGTGTGTGTGTGTGTGTTCCAGATGTATTTTAAATCTTAATATTATGGTATGTTTAATGTCTTTAATGCATTTATAATAATAATATAACAGACGCACACAGACAGTTATCATTACCTGCAGTGACTACGGTGTTCTCCGGATCAAATAGAGTGAATAAATTAGAGCCAGCAGATGGTGAAAAAAAAAAAAGACGCAACGCGAGTCACATTCTACCATCACCATGTCTGAAAGCCCACGTTTACCAGAAATCTACTGGTTACTAAGGAAGTACCACAAACCCAAGTTAAAAACAAAGCTGAAGCTGAAGAAACCCTAAACGTTAACGGGAAAGACCCGCGGACCTGAGTGACTGAGAGAGAGAGAGAGAGAGAGAGAGAGAGAGAGATGTATGTGTGTAGGGGAGGGGGGGGGCGCTGTGACGACTAGCCTATCACAGAACAGTGTAGGGGGGGGGCGCTGTGACGACTAGCCTATCACAGAACAGTGTAGGGGGCGCTGTGACGACTAGCCTATCACAGAACAGTGTAGGGGAGGGCGCTGTGACGACTAGCCTATCACAGAACAGTGTAGGGGAGGGCGCTGTGACGACTAGCCTATCACAGAACAGTGTAGGGGTGGGCGCTGTGACGACTAGCCTATCACAGAACAGTGTAGGGGAGGGGCGCTGTGACGACTAGCCTATCACAGAACAGTGTAGGGGAGGGGCGCTGTGACGACTAGCCTATCACAGAACAGTGTAGGGGGCGCTGTGACAACTAGCCTATCACAGAACAGTGTAGGGGAGGGGCGCTGTGACGACTAGCCTATCACAGAACAGTGTAGGGGGGGGGGGGCGCTGTGACGACTAGCCTATCACAGAACGCAGACACAGTCGGCTACCCAATGAGGAGTTTTATTCAATCCGAGCACAGATATTGACTGTATTACTCGTATAATACTCGTACTCGGCAAAAGGGCTTTATCCGTACCGGGTACTCGTTTTGGCTCGTCTCTAGCCGCTGATAATCACATCGTATTGCTCGAGGTCAGCAACTGGAGTCTCCAGAAAAGCGATCCTTTGGTCCTTCTCCATGTTTTGCCTCTTTAGCGTTTGTATTTCACTCATCAGATCCATGATTTTCTTCTGTTGCACAGCAACAGTTGAAATCTCTGCCGACTAGAAGTCTAGAGATTTCTTGATCTCCTGAACCTCATCAGGTAGGATTGCATTTTTCTTAGGCAACATATTCTCCTGGGCCTGGTGGTAGCTGGCTGGTCCTGGGCCCTGTGGACAGCGATCAGGCGGTAGAACCGGGGTATTGAAGTCCCGTCCATGCAACTAATGGATATGATCAAAACCTGTATACAGCCCAACCACTTACCAATCACATCACTGGAAAGTCAGCATTACTACAGGGTCCTGACAGGGTAGTGGATGTTGATTTGTCCAAATGGACAGTAAGCTGCCAGAACATGATTTGCCACTTTTATGGGCTGTCAACAACTTTTCCAGCAGTTATATCATGATTCATTTCACCATGGAAATCAGATTGAGGATCATAATCTCTTGATGCATCACCCTTTCAGAGTGTCTACCATTGTGTCACCATCAAAAAGAGAAATAGCAGAGGATAGTTTTGATCCATCGACCTCTGGGTTATGGGCCCAGCACGCTTCCGCTGCGCCACTCTGCTGAAAATCACCCCAGATGGGACTCGAACCCACAATCCCTGGCTTAGGAGGCCAGTGCCTTATCCATTAGGCCACTGGGGCTTTACATCACCTATTTTTACCAGTTCAGGAGAAATACATATACAGTTCTGGAGACGTAATGAAACAGTGAACTTGACCTTTGACCTCCAAAATCAAAATCAGTTCATCCACGACTCCAAGTGGTTATGTATGCTAAATTTAAAGTGATTCCCTCTAGTCGATCAGAGATATTGCATTTACAAGAATCGGATGGACAGACATGAGGACACAGTCACCTTGACATTGAACCTTTGATTTCCAAAATCTCATCAATTTATCTGCAGTTCATGTACAGCTGGTTAGAACGGGGAACTGTCTCGTAACATCTCAGACTGGCTGTGGAAGCGCAGAGGCGGATGGATGCCATCGGGGCCCGGTTGGTGGATCTGCTTCCTGCAACCACCGGACTGACAATGAAGGTAGAGGAACTGTTGAGATCAATACATGAATTGGACGCACAGATGATGCTGAGGATGAGAGAGTTTGATGGACATTGATTCGGACAAACGCCACCAAATCAACCTAAATTGGATTTAAACTGACTTTTTGCCCCCACCCCCACCCACCCTTCACCCGAGCGGAAAACAACCTGCAGCTGGCCTCAATCTCCTCCTGTGTCTTCATCTCTCCTCAAGGACAAGGACAAACTGACCTGAACTCTCTGTAACAACAACACAGACAGTCTGCCGCCTCACACCTCATCACACACACACACACACAAACACACAAACACACACACACACACAAGCCCACATACACACCCCGTCCCTATCCCTACCCCTCTCCGAACTGACTGCCTCGGGGACCTTCTTTTTTGTGTTTCTTCACCCCCCCGCGAGTTCATGTGAATGTTTTTGCAAAATCTTAAGAAATTCCCTCCAGGGGGTCCTGTGTTATTACATTCACAAGAATGGGAAGTGCACATGTATGTGTCAGCTCCCTTCGATAGCTCAGTTGGGAGAGCGGAGGATTGTAGAGGCGTAAAGCTGAAATCCTTAGGTCGCGGTTCAAATCCGAATCAAAGGATCAATCCTTTCCGGATTATCCCATCGTGGAAATTTCTGATTCTGAAGAAGAAGTTGAGTTAGTAACATGCATTAATGGGATGAGGTTGCATACAGATGGAGAGAAGGAGGAGGAGAGAGGTGCTTAGTGCATCATGGGAAGTCCCCCAGCAGTCTAGGCCTATAGCAGCACAACTAAGGGATGGTTCAGGACTCTCCTGAGCCAGCCCTAACTATAAGCTTCATCAAAGAGGAAACCTTACTCCGTTCTCTATAACTTGCTCCCACGCCAACAATTCTAACTTGTCATGGACAATTTATACATCAAAACGTAACTTTTTGCTTAGCAAGCTTTCAAATGACAAGAGTTTCAAATCTTCCTCCATTCACTGCCATGTTAAACATCGTCCACATTTCTGAGCAAAATGCAGAGCGAAGCACTTTTTTAAATCGCTGATACGCCCACATTTTTAAGTTTATCCACATGAATGTTATATCAATACGTTCACAAAGGCTTTCTGGTGCTCATGCGGAGGTTATTTGCCTGAAATAACTTTTCATTTTGCCCGTCTGACCATTTGTTTGAGAGCTTGTTCAGTGTCTGGATAACTGCGGTTTCCAACAGGTGAAGCAGCTGCATCGTTAACAGATTCCAGATCAAAGAGATGACATCACAGAGATCAAAGGCTTCCTAGCTGTGTTTACAAACATGGCCGCTGATAGTTGGTATCCTTCAGCTTCTTCTTAATGATGGAAGCTATTCAACCAGGTTAGCTTTAGCAAATCAGCTAATCAGCATTTTTCAACTATTCTCACTACTTCAACATCTTCTTACTGATTTAAGCTATTTATCCAGTTTTTACAGTTTTTCCACATCTTTTTTACATTAGTGATGGTATTCAACTTAATTACAACCATTATACAACTATTCTTACAACTTTTACTGATTTAAGCTATTCAACCTGGTTACCTTTAGCCTAGCATTGGGAGTAGCTGGGTTCTCACACTATTCTATGCAAACAGTGTTGATCTTTGTTGGAAAGTGGACAGAAAGCCAGTTGTAGTCCAAAATGTGGGGCCTCCTGCAGGACTTTTATCCTAAGCTGTCCAGTTTCAATCGATGTAAAATGAAGCAGAGGATGGAAAAATCTAGAGCTATGACAGTGAAGCTGCTTTACAAAGCTGCCGTGACCCGGATTCTAACCGGGGTTGCTGCAGCCACAACGCAGAGTACTATCCACTATACGATCACGGCCACTTGGTAACAGTAGGGCCTTGTTGTTGTCATAGCATAGTTGGAACTCTGAATAGAGACTATACTGATATTTTCCCGGTTTCCCAAATTGTTGACTAACAAAAGAAAATGTCATGGATGGTTTATCTAGCACTGCTGATTCTGTCCTTCAGGGACAAACTTGTTTTTTCAAGGAAAGATGATTAGCAAGCAAAAACAGAAAAACAACAGCAAAAGCTTGATGATTGCTGTAGTTGTCTGACACTGAGAGGCTTAGATGAATTTAAACATGTTATATCTTCTAAGGAAGAACTTAATGTCCACAACATCCCAAATCCGTTGAACATTTAATACAAACAGACAGGCAGGACATCTTTGCAAGTTACGAAGCTACTTTACAATGTCTCAAGCTAGCAACAACTTCTTTGGTAACTTCATACACACGGAGACAACATCTTGTCCGCATAACATACTCTGATTTCTAACTCAATGTAACAGCGCCTCCTTCTGGAACATCCCTTATTAGCAGCTAACTTCAGATACAGGATAAGGCAAATTAACCCTTAAGTAAATGATATAACTTACAGATAAGGTTTTACAGTTAAGATACCACATCTCCCCCCGTGTTAAGTTAACATCTTATTACCTCTAGAAGGAAACACCGGTGAGCTACCAAGCACAATACATAACCTCTTAAATGACATCAAATACTTGGGACATGAAATTATATATATATATATATATATTTATTTTTTTATTTTTTTATTTATATATATATTTTTTTATTATTATTTTTTTTAACTAGGAAGGGTTGTCCTTCCAGTGAGATCAGAGCGCATTGTTGCTCTATTCCTGGAACAGATCTCACTCTATCTAACAAAGTCTTTGAGGTGCTCAGGTGAGCGCCTCTCCCGCTCGGAGCGTCGCACCACCGGTGCAACAGGCAAGTCCGGTTGGACCCGAGTATCTGGAGCCAGCTGAAGATCTGGTGGCGCAACAGGAGGAGGTTCTCCTCTGTCATCCAAACTTGTAGACAAGGGGCCCACACAACCTCCAACTGTGTCCAACACGGTTTCCTCTTCATTCTCAGACCCAATACTGGGAACAGTGTCCGCCAGTCTAGCTCTCACTTGGTCCACGTGCCTCTTCATGGTTTGACCACTTCCAACAATCACTCTATACGACAATGGGCCTGATGAGCTCTGGATTACAGCAGGGATCCACTTAGGCCCATAAGAATAGTTCCTGACAAACACATTATCCCCGGGCAAGAAACTCCTCACTTTTTTGTTCATGTCGTGAGTCTGTTTCTGTTTCAGCTGCTTTTGCTGCACTTTTGCTTTCAAATCTGGCATGAGCAGGTCAAAGGTTGATCTGAGCCTCCGAGACATCATCAGCTCTGCGGGTGACAAGCCTGTTGTTGCATGGGGTGTGATGCGATAACTGAACAGAAACCTTGACAACCTGGTTTGCAACGTATCACCCTTCATTTTCTTCATCCCCCCCTTGAAAGTCTGCACAGCCCTCTCCGCCAAACCATTGGAGGATGGGTGAAATGGCGCTGACCTCACATGACGGATGCCATTCTGCTCCATGAAGGACTCAAACTCTGAGCTTGTGAAACAGGCACCATTGTCCGATACCAACATTTTTGGTAGACCAAACACACTGAAACTCTGCCGCAGTTTCTCTATTGTAGCCTGGGGAGTGGATGACCTCATCGGGTAGATGTCCATCCACTTTGAGTGAGCATCCACTATAAGCAAGACCATTTCTCCTAGGAAAGGCCCCGCATAGTCCACATGAATTCTTGACCATGGGGCTTCTGGCCACTCCCATGGGTGTAATGGTGCAGTGGGAGGAGCCTTTTGGTGTTTTTGACACTCTTCACACGACTGCACTTCTTTTTCCACATCCTGATCCATACCTGGCCACCACACATAAGATCTAGCAAGACCTTTTAATTCTTGACATGCCCGAGTGTGCCTGGTGAAGTAGCTGCAGTATCCTGTCTCTGCCCTTTGTAGGTATGATTACTCTGGCTCCCCAGAGAACACAGCCGTCTTTTACACTCAATTCCAATCTCCTTTGGTGATATGGCTTGAGGTAAGCATCTGTCTTTGTAGGCCAACCTTTCAGGACATATTCATGAATTTGGGACAAAATCTCATCCTTAGCTGTCCAGCTCTTTATCTGGTTTGTGTCCACTAGCTTATCATCAAGCAGATCCATCATCAAGACTTGCTCTTTTGCCTCAGTGTCCTGCACTGTTTCTGACATAGGCAGTCTGCTCAACGCGTCAGCATTGGCGTTGTTTTTTCCTGGTTTGTACACAATTTTGTACTCATAGGCACTGAGATGCACAGCCCATCTTTGCACTCTCGGGGAACCCATTTGTGGGATGGGCTTTTCTCGTTAAGAGAGAGATCAACGGCTTATGATCAGTGTAGATAATAAAGGCTCTTCCATACAGGTATTTGTGAAATTTCTGAATACCAAACATAATCGCCAAGCCTTCCTTGTCCAGCTGTGAGTATTTCTTTTCAGCAGGGGACAGTGTGCGTGACATGAACCCCAGGGGTCTCTCACTTCCATCATCCATCAGATGTGATAACACAGCACCCACGCCGTACGGCGAAGCATCACATGACAGTATTAATTCACGGTCAGCTGAGTAATGAACTAACACTTCTGCTGAGTTCAGCAGTGCCTTTGATTTTTTGAAAGCTTCTTCCTGCTTCTTTTGCCACGCCCAACTCACATCTTGTCTTAACAGTTCATGCAGGGGAGCTAACAGGGTTGACAAGTTGGGCAGGAATTTATTGTAGTAATTTAGCAAACCTAAGTATGACTTAAGTTCAGTCACATTTGTGGGAGTGGGAGCCTCCATGATGGCTTTCACTTTCTTCTTCACAGGGTGAAGCCCCTGTGCGTCCACTCTGTGTCCCAGATACTCCACTTCCTCTTGCAGGAAAGTGCACTTATTTCTCCTCAAACGCAACCCAGCCTCTTCTAACCTTGTTAACACTGCTGTGAGGTTCTCCAGATGATCTGCCTCATCAACTCCCGTCACCAGAATGTCATCCAGGTACACTGCCACCAGTGGAATCCCCCGCAATAGCCCTTCTATAGTCCTCTGGAATATGGCTGGTGCGGAGGCAACCCCAAAAGGCAGTCTGTTGTACGTGAACAATCCTCGATGTGTGTTTACTGTCAGATATTTTTGACTCATCATCCATGAGTATCTGCTGGTACGCATGACTCATATCCAACTTTGAGAACTGTTTTCCTCCTGACAGTGCTGCAAACAGGTCCTCTACTCTGGGTATCGGATATTGTTCCAATGAGGAAACTGTATTCACAGTGAGCTTGTAGTCTCCACATAATCTTACAGTTCCAACAGGTTTCAGAATCGGAACAACAGGTGCTGCCCATTCTGCATATTTCACTGGTGTGATTATGCCTTCTTCCAACAGTCTGTCTATTTCTTCATCCACTTTTGCCCGCATGGCGTAAGGTACAGACCTGGGACGGAAGAATCTTGGGACAGCGTTAGCTTTCACATGGATGGTGGCTTTTGTTCCTTTCAGGGTGCCTAGCTCCTCTTTGAACACATTCTCATGTTTACTCAGCACGTACTGTAGTGTTTTCTTTTCTGTTGTCATGTGTTGCAACTGTTGGGCTTTGTGTTTCAGTTTGATTTCCTTCCATCTGAGATGTATCTCCTCCAGCCACCCACGCCCTAGCAAACTGGGGCCGTTCCCTTTAACCACAATGAGGGGCAGTTTTCGTCTTTGCTGCTTGTATTTAACCCTCACAAGGGCTGCACCTATCACATTAACAGGATCGCCTGTATAAGTCTCCAACCGGATTTTAATTGGCCTCAAACAAGGGATTTTTGTATCCTTCCCCAGCTTCTGGAATGCATGTTCATTCATAACTGTGAGACTACAGCCCGTGTCAATTTCAAAATTAACACCTTCCCCATTCAGTTTCATCTCCACCATGTAAGGGTCGACTTTTCTCAGATGTACTTCACTCATGCGTCCCAATCTGAACTTTAGGCAATTAAGGGTAATTGTGTCGTCATCTGAACTATCACTTTTACTTCTACCCTGACATTCCTGCACTTTGTAAGAACGGTAACTCTTTCCTTTCTTTGAATCCGCAAGTTTTTTCTTAACTTGATTCTGTGCAGTTTTGCTATGGCAAGCTCTAGCAATGTGTCCTATTTTTCCTCAAGCATGGCATTTCACTTCCTTGAACTTACAGTCTGTTGCAACATGCTTAGATCCCTTGCAACGGTAACACTCTCTTGTTGCTACTCTGAATGTCCCCGCGTCCTGTGGGCCGTTGTTGACATTGAAGTGCTTCACTGTTGCACCTGGGTTTTGCAGATCCTGGGCATTCTTATTTGCGGTCTCCGCTGCCACAGCAATTGACAATGCTCTGTCAAATGTTAAATCTGTTTCTGCTAGAAGACGTCTTTGAATCCGATCATCATTTATTCCACACACGATGCGGTCTCTTAACATCTGCTGTAATGTGTCACCGTATTTGCAATCCTGCGCTAGCCGACGTAGCTCTGCCACATACTCCAGTATTTCACAATACTCTTCCCAAGGCTGGTTACTTGCATCAAACGCTGCTAGCGTGCCAATAGTAGCCATCTTGTCACTTTTAATTCACTCTCTCCCCTTTCCAGCCGAAGAAAAGTACACGACAACCTGCTGCTCCGACGTCCAAAGCTTCACAATCCACCGGCATCTAGGCCAAAAACAATTATCCTCGTTGCCAAAAAGATGTTATATCTTCTAAGGAAGAACTTAATGTCCACAACATCCCAAATCCGTTGAACATTTAATACAAACAGACAGGCAGGACATATTTGCAAGTTACGAAGCTACTTTACAATGTCTCAAGCTAGCAACAACTTCTTTGGTAACTTCATACACACGGAGACAACATCTTGTCCGCATAACATACTCTGATTTCTAACTCAATGTAACAGCGCCTCCTTCTGGAACATCCCTTATTAGCAGCTAACTTCAGATACAGGATAAGGCAAATTAACCCTTAAGTAAATGATATAACTTACAGATAAGGTTTTACAGTTAAGATACCACAACACACATGTTGAAACAATATTTCCTCATCATTTGGCTCTTTATACATGTAAATTTACTTTGAGAGCCAGTTTGTAAAGGGGTAAAGTTGGAAATGACGAACAATGGATTTAGTAGCTAAATAGCAGCTCAAGATAGCCAGGAGTTGAACCTAGAATCTTCTGATTCGTAGTCAGACACATTATCCATTGCTCCAATAGCTACGTTCTCACACCATTGTATGCAAACAGTGGTGCTCTTTGTTGGCAAGTACATAGAAGGCAACCTTAGCGTTGGTAGCAAACCGATGACACATCACATTATACCAAATCACAGATGTGCCTTCATGAACAATATTGTATTATCTCATAGGTACTGGAAGCCACCCGTCTCCACCAACGCATCTCTGAGCATTTATTTTCAGTCTCAATGCCCAGATGTGTTACAAGATGTGCTGTGAACGTTGTATTGTCCAGCAGAAAGGCAACAGATGTGTTACTTTTCCACTATGATTTATACCATAGCAGTGCCAGCCTTTTGCCCAGGTTTGATTTCCAGCCACCGCCAGGTTTTGAAGCCATATACAACATTAACATTACATATTTCACCCAGGTTTCTTCTCTTATTCAGTGACCTCAGAAAAACGTAAAAAACAGTAAAACTTCAGGGGATGTATCTCAGTGGTAGAGCGCATGCTTTGCATGTATGAGGCCCCGGGTTTAATCCCCGGCATCTCCATCTGGTTTTATGGTCCAGTCTGTCAAAGAGCTGCAAAAGACTCTGACAGAGGTAATTAAATGATGCAACAAGTATTATAAAGGCAATAAAGCGTGTCTAACAACTCTGTGCACTTTACCCATGTCCTGCTTTACTCAACAATTGAGAAGTGGATGTCCATTTGTCAAAATGGACAGATCATAATATTCCTCGACAACATTACCTTTCATGGCACTGTCAACAACTGCTGAACGGCTTTCAACTTTAAATCAGAGATGGTATACCCTATATCATTTTCAAGAAGCCAGCGGAAGGACTTCCCCTTGTACTTCCCAAACTGCAGGATGTATTCTCCAGCCACCACACATTTATCTGAGGCATCCCCTCCTCTCTGACGGACGACACTGAGAGCATTTGGCCTGACCAGCTCCTCCCTTACAGGTGCAGACTTGTCATGGAGAGACGGGTTGTCTTTAATGACTTTTGCAGCATCAGTAGGATCCTGGTGAAGATACCTCAGAGGTCCCTTACAAAATGTAACTCCAATTCTCAGTTCTCATATTTCCTCATCATTTGGCTCTTTATACATGTAAATTTACTTTGATAGCCAGTTTGTAAAGGGGTAAAGATGGAAATGACGAACAACGGATTTAGTAGCTAAATAGCAGCTCGAGCTAGCCAGGAGTCGAACCTAGAATCTTCTGATCCGTAGTCAGACGCGTTATCCATTGCTCCACTAGCCCTACATTCAGCATTTGGAATAGCTACGTTCTCACACCATTGGATGCAAACAGTGGTGCTCTTTGTTGGCAAGTGTATAGAAGGCCAGCCAAATGTCTGTTGTAGTCCAAAATTTGCCATTTGGTATTAAAATCGCTGCATTGTTGTGATAGCATAGTCGGAAATCACCATCACAAATATGCTGCTATTTTCTAGGTTTCCCTAATTGATGAGTAACAACTAGGTTGTTTACCACATGAATTATCTGTATTTGTATCTGTACTCGGACTGGGCGGGGCCTAACCCGGAAGTGGACATGATTTTACCCGGAAGTGGGTCGGCATGTGTCATAGCCACTGCCAAAACCACCAAAGCATCTGTTTAATGTGCTATATATTGTAATATATAATGAGACAGACAGACATACAGAGTATTGCAGTGTCTGGGAAACGGTTGCCATGGCTACATATGATCAGTGGCCATGTTTGTAAACACAGCTAGGAAGCCTTTGATCTCTGTGATGTCATCTCTTTGATCTGTTAACGATGCAGCTGCTGTAACTGTCAACTGTGGGAAACCGCAGCTCCTCAGACACTGAACCAGCTCTCAAACAAATGGTCAGACGGGCAAAATGAAAAGTTATTTCAGTCAAATAACCTCCTCGTGGGCACCAGAAGGCCTTTGTGAACGTATTGATATAAAATTCATGTTGCTAAACTTAAAAATGTGGGCGTATCAGCGATTTAAAAAAGAGCTTTGCTCTGCGTTGTGGTCAGAAATGTGGACGGTGTTTAACATGGCAGTGAATGGAGGAAGATTGGGAACTCTTGTTGAGCGAAAAGTATAATTCATATCGCATGAATGAGCACACTGGCTGAAACTAGTTTTTGATGTATAAATTGTCCATGACAAGTTAGAATTGTTGGCGTGGGAGCAAGTTGTGAACGTTTTAAAGTCTGAACCACGTCTGTAGGTGAAAGTATGAAGGAGCTGAAAACTTTGGGAGCAGAAGAAGATTTGAAGGATTTGAAGCTTGCTCTCATTGACTTTAATGTTAAAATAAAATGTTTAAAAGCTTAATATTTGAAAAATTATAAATAGTAGACCAATAGTAGAAGAAGTCCCATCATCTGCTGAAAGAGCTGAAGATTGTAAAAGTTGAACGGTTTAAATAGCTGAAAGTCTGCAGAAGTTAGAGAGAGCCAAAAAACGTACGGAATAATAATAAAGAACCGAATAACAATAGTTGGAATGCAACAGCATTCCCACAATGATCCTGCTATCAAAGATATGTTTTCAGTGACGATATGATCTCCTACCTCAGGATCCAGGAACGTAGGAAGACAGCAGGAATGGAAGACGGATCCAGGAACGGAAAACAACTACTATGAGGCTAGGAAGTGGAGGTTCAGGTAATTCAATTACATTTTATTTATATAATGTTGCCACATCACAACAACAGTTATCTCACTGAGCTTTCCATAAAGAGCAGGTCTAGACCGTACTCTGTGATGTTATTTACAGAAACCCAACAGTTCCCACCAAGAGCAAGCACTAGGCGACAGAGGCAAGGAAAAACTTCCTTTAAGAGGCAGAAACCTCGAGCAGAACCATGGCTCAGGGTGGGGGGGGCATCTGCCTCGACCGGTTGGGGGTGAGAGAAAGAGACAGAGAGAGAGAGACAGAGAGAAAGACAGACAGAGAAGAGACAGACACAGAGAGAGAGAGACATGGAGAATTGCAGCAGAGGATGTCGAGCAGGAACATGGAGGCAGCAGGTGTCTCCAACCACAGATCCAGACTCCACAGCTCCAGAGCCAGAAACACCTGCAGGAAGAGATAGGAGGAGAGAGGAGAGGGGCGAGAGAGCACAAGACTCCAGGAAAGGGGAGAAGTTGAGTTAGTAACATGCATTAATGGGATGAGGTTGCGTACAGATGGAGAGAAGGAGGAGGAGAGAGGTGCTTAGTGCATCATGGGAAGTCCCCCGGCAGTCTAGGCCTATAGCAGCACAACTAAGGGATGGTCCAGGACTCTCCTGAGCCAGCCCTAACTATAAGCTTCATTAAAGAGGAAGTCTTAAGCCTACTCTTAAATGTGGAGATGGTGTCTGCCTCCTGAACCCAAACTGGAACCTGGTTCCACAGGAGAGGAGCCTGATAGCTGAACGCTCTGGCTCCCGTTCTACTTTTAGAGACTCTAGGAACCACAAGTAACCCTGCATTCTGGGAGCACAGTGCTCTGGTGGGGTAGTAAGGTACTATGAGCTCTTTAAGATAAGATGGTGCCTGACCATGAAGAGCTTTGTAGGTGAGAAGAAGGATTTTAAATTCTATTCTGGATTTTACAGGAAGCTGATGCAGAGAAGCTAAAACAGGAGAGATGTGATCTCTTTTCCTGGTTCCATGGTTCCAAATGCATTGACTAGTTTTTCTGCATCATTTTTAGACAGGATATTCCTGAATGTGATGACTACTGCACTGTGGAAACTTCAGTAGGCCTGGCCACGATTACACGACAGGGAGATTTACCGTGAAGGTTATTGAGAGTTTAACTCAGCAGAGTTTGATTGTACAAAGTCAACACAAACAAAGAAATGTGTCTCCGCCCTGTTTCGAACAGGGGACCTTTCGCGTGTGAGGCAAACGTGATAACCACTACACTACGGAAACTGATGAATGGAGTTTTTTACATGTTCTTGGGTAAATGCACCATTCATATTTTACTGCAAATGTTATGGTTATCGGCAGCTCTATTTTGAGAAGCGTGAAGTTAGCGAAGCCGGCAGCCATAGTTAAGTGCATCCCGGGGGCCAGAGCAGGCAACATTGAGTCTTATTTGAAACTGCTGGCTAAGGATAAACGTAAATACAGTAAGATTGTTATTCACGTTGGCGTTAATGACTCCCGGTTACGCCAAACGGAGGTCACCAAGATTAATATTGAATTGGTGTGTACATACGCAAAGTCAATGTTGGACACCGTAGTTTTCTCTGGACCGCTGTCAAATCTAACCAGTGATGACATGTATAGCCGCATGTCGTCATTTCGCCGCTGGCTGTCGAGGTGGTGTCCAGATAATGATGTGGGCTTTGTGGATCACTGGCAGTCTTTCTGGGGAAGACCTGGTCTGATTCGGAGAGACGGCATTCATCCCACTTGGGATGGAGCAGCTCTCATTTCTAGAAATCTTGACAAGTTTATTAGTGGACCTAATCCCTGACAATCCAGAGCTGGGACCAGGAGGCAGAGTCCCAGTCTAACACACTTCTCTGCTTCTCCATTCCAGGAGTTACCTAGTAAAAACCCCATAGTGACGGTGTCTGCCCCCCGACCATTGAAATTATTTAAATCAAAGGTAAACAGAAGAGGAGCTGTGCATGAAAACCTCATAACAATTAAAACCACAAGTGCAATAGTGCAAAAGAATAGGAGAATTAAATGTGGACTCTTAAACATCAGATCTCTCTCTTCTAAAGGTGTACTAGTAAATGAATTCATATCAGATTCTAATATTGATTTATTTTGTCTTACTGAGACCTGGCTGGGTGATGGAGAATATGTTAGTCTAAATGAAGCCACCCCCCCCCAGTCATATTAATACTCACATTCCTCGAGGCACAAGCCGAGGAGGTGGAGTTGCAGCTATCTTCGATTCTAGTCTACTAATCAGCTCTAAACCTAAACTAAATTAGAACTCATTTGAAAGTCTTGTTCTTAGTCTTTCACACCCAAGTTGGAAATCACTGCAGCCAGTTCTATTTGTTATAGTGTACCGAGCACCTGGTCCATACTCTGAACCAGTTCTATTTGTTATAGTGTACCGAGCACCTGGTCCATACTCTGAACCAGTTCTATTTGTTATAGTGTACCGAGCACCTGGTCCATACTCTGAATTCTTATCTGATTTTGCTGAGTTTAATATTCATGTGGCCGATGAGAATGATAGCCTTAGTACTGCGTTTATCTCTCTATTAGATTCTATTGGCTTCTCTCAAAGTGTTCATAAACCGACTCACCGTTTTAACCACACCCTCGATCTTGTTCTGGTCTATGGTGTTGAAACTGAACATTTAATAGTGTTCCCACAGAATCCCTTTCTATCTGACCACTGCTTGACAACTTTTGAGTTTATACTGCTGAACTACACGCCAGTAGGCAAACATTTCTCTACAAGATGTCTATCTGATAGTGCTGTAGCTAAATTTAAGGATGTGATTCCATTAGCATTTAATTCATTACCAAGTCCCAAAGTAACGGAGGACTCCTATGCTATTAGTCCCTCCCAAATTGATCATTTTGTTGATAATGCAGCAGGCTCGCTGCAAATGACACTCGACTCTGTTGCCCCTCTAAAAAAGAAGATAATAAAACAAAGACGGTTAGCTCCATGGTATAACACTGAAACTCGCAAATTAAAGCAAATATTGCAGAAACTTGAGAAGATTTGGCGTTCCACCAAATTGGAAAATTCTCGTTTAATCTGGCAAGATAGTGTTAAAATTTATAGGAAGGCCTTCCATAATGCTAGAGCAGCGTACCACTCATCATTAATAGAGGAAAATAGGAACAGCATCACTTAACTATGGCTGCTGGCTTTGCTAACTTCACGTTTCTCAAAATAGAGCTGCTGATAACCAGAGTTGGTTTCTCAGCGGGAGTATCGCTGAGTGGGGAAAATCTGTTAGAAACCTGAACATGCTGGTGGTGGTCCGTGGCCTTTGAAAGCTTTGACTCCGGTTTAAAATCTCTATGTGTCAAAAATGAACATGTCTAACAGCATTTTAAACATTTACAGTAAAATATTAATGGTATATTTCCCGATGAACATGCAAAGAATCTCCTTTCATCAGTTTCCGTAGTGTAGTGGTTATCACGTTCACCTAACACGTGAAAGGTCACCTGTTCGAAACAGGGTGGAAACATGGTCATGGTCAGGCACCATCTTATCTTAAAGAGCTCATAGTACCTTACTACCCCACCAGAGCACTGCGCTCCCAGAATGCAGGGTTACTTGTGGTTCCTAGAGTCTCTAAAAGGAGAATGGGAGCCAGAGTGTTCAGCTATCAAGCTCCTCTCCTGTGGAACCAGGTTCCAGTTTGGGTTCAGGAGGCAGACACCATCTCCACATTTAAGAGTAGGCTTAAGACTTTCCTCTTTAATGAAGCTTATAGTTAGGGTTGGCTCAGGAGAGTCCTGAACCATCCCTTAGTTACGCCGCTATAGGTTTAGACTACTGGGGGACTTCCCATGATGCACTGAGCACCTCTCTCTTCCTCCCTCTCTATAACATTACAGAGTACAGTCTATACCTGCTCATCTATGAAAAGCGCAAAGTGATAACTGCACTATATAAATAAAATTGAACTGAATATTGTTAGGGAGTGAGGAGTCGCAGTGTCCGCCTAACCCGGCCCACCTGCTTCTCGTCATATTTGTCAGATCTATCTATCATATAATCAATAATATAATAAAACTAGGCCTTGTTCATCCTGCTACGCTCTGCTGTGCCCTGCTACGTCCTGCTGTGCCTTGTAATGCTGCACAGTGCCCTGCTATGCCATGAACTTCTACAAAGAACTACTACAAACTACTATTTCTTGTGACTGTGATTGCCACTCTTCATTCTAACCCCAACCGGTCATCAGACACCGCCTACCAAGAGCCTGGGACTGTCCGAGGTTTCTGCCTAAAAGGAAGTTTTTCCTCACCACTGTCGCACTGTTGCTTGCTCTGGAGGAAACTACTAGAACTGTTGGGTCCTTGTAAATTATGGAGTGTGGTCTAGACCTGCTCTATCTGTAAAGTGTCCCAAGATAACACTTGTAATGAATTGATACTATAAATAAAATTGAATTGAATTGAAATTAATTGCACTCTCTCGCAGCATATAGAAATATCTTCCAAAATCCCAATAATATATTATTGTAACATAACTATCGTGATCATATTTTGGGGGCTCTTGTAGTATCTCATTATTAAGCATTCCCATAAAACTTAAATACAACTTTATAAAACACAGAAAAACAGAAAAGCGTTACACAGGGCTCCAACTAACAATTATCTTCATTATCATTTATTCACCATTCTGCAATTATTGTCTTTAATTTAATTCCTTGATTGTTTGTTTCACACAAACACTTACTATTTGATGTATTTTAATTTTTTAATAGGCTATATTTTAATTTTTATAAGACACAGACACACACAGGATTTAACTACTTTATGCTTTAATTACATAATGTGATGTATGGGGTTGATGCTTCTTCTGTAGTTTGTGTGATGCTTTGGCAATATTGTTGTTACATTCATGCCAATAAAGCAAATTTGAATTAAACTGAGAGACACACACACACACACAGAATTGTTTTTGAATTTTGTTACACACACACTCACACACGTACACACACATATACACACACACACACACACACACACACACAGAATTGTTAATTTTTGTTTAAAAAACACACACACACGGATTATGTTTTTGGGCTTTTTCAGCCTTTATTTTGAAAGGACAGCAGAAGACCCGCTGTGTCGAGGAGTAACCCTCTATGTATGGGCGCCTGTTCTACCGCCTGAGCTCCCCGGGCGCCCCAGCATTGTTTATTTTTGAATGTTCTGCTGTCATCTTGTTCTGGAATGTTCCTTTTTGATCTTAGATGACAGGCCGGTGATGTCACTACGGTCCATCAAAACCTTCATATAGCCTTAAATGTCATTATACATGCAATCAACCAGAGAGGCGTGCTGCAACAACAGGAAGGAGACAACAAGTCCAGTGGAATATCAATTCACCATGGAGCTGCAGGACAAGAACGTCAAATTCCTCCAGTTTAAAATAGAGCAGCTCACGTTGAAAGTTACATATCAAGAGCAGCAATTTACTAAAGTAAATCAGTCAAAGATTGTGAAAATAGACTCTCTAGAGACCAAAGTCAAGGCTCTGGAGAAAGAGGTGAAGACTCACAAGGAGAAGGAGGAGGAGTGGAAAGCCCAGCTGCGGTTAAGTCGAGATGAAGTAGAGAGCATCAGCCTCGATAAGGCCGAGCTCCTGCTAACATTTCAGGATTATAGAGCAAAAAATACAAAAACAGAGTCAGAACTCCGACAGCAGAAATTTGACAGCGAGGCGAACGCCAGGAACACTGTGGAAGAACTGAAGGCGCAGTATGAGTCTGAAATAGGGAGGATGCAAGAGGGGCACGACGAGAGGCTGGCGGAGGTGAAGGTGGCGTACCAACGAATAACGGAGAAGCTAAGGATCGCCAAAGACTGGGCGGGAAAACAAGCCGCCGAGTTGGAAGAACTTCAAGCTGCGCTGCCCCGAGTGGGGATGGAGTAAAAAGACAGACTGGAGGACTTACGCTTACAGATACAAGAAAGAGACAAAGTCATCGACGCAGAAGAAATACTGAAGACAAACACGCGATTCAACGAGTTAGTGAAGCAGAAAGAACTGGAGATGAACATCGAAAAGCTGAAGAAGACAATCACTGATCTTGAGAACAAGGAAGATCTCAGCAAGAAGGTCTCTGCGTTGGAGACCACGATCCAGGGCAGAGAAAATGTCATCAGGAAGAAAAACCTGGAGATGTCTCGTCTGATGAAGGACAACAAACAACTGCAACAGGATTGGGCGAAAGAGAAGGACAACAACGCCGTTCTGCTCGTTAAATTAAACGAAGTGAAGGACAACCTCCACAACGTCGAGGACGACCTGAGAGCGGCGCAGTCTGAGCTCAAAGACACCAGAGAGCGGCTGAACAAAACGCTCCGGGAGAACGCCGACCTGGGAGAGACCAACTCCAATCTCAGGAACAAAGTGAGGAGATGTCAGCCAGACCTGAACAAGGAGAGAGAGAAGAACAGGAACCTGACCACCTACGTGATGCGCTTCAAGGCCGATCTGCAGGCGTGCATGGACTTCACCTCCGAGCCCAAGACATTTGTACGCAAAGTCCTCAACGTCAAAAGACACTACATGGACACTGACTCCAAAGTGCAGATGGATGGAAACACGGAGATGGGGCTCAGACAAGCCATCGCAGCCAAAGATCAGCTGATCGACAGATACAGACGGTGCCACCAAAACTCGTCCAGGGCGGAGAAACTTTGCAAGGAGAAGATTCTTCAGAGAGAGGTGCAAAGCAACCAGGACCAGAGTTCCCTCATCAGAATGGTCAACGACATGACCGTGGAGCTGCACCATGTCAAAACACAACTCAGAGAAACAACTCTGCTCGCTGAATTGGCGAGAAGGCCGCAGCTGCAGCAAGTGAAGTCGTGGATAAAGAAAAACATCCTGTCAACAAATAAGGTTGCTCCAATAGACGTAGAGGAGCCCCCGTCCCGTCTCCCGGGGGACAATACTGTGCATCGTTGTGCAGACAACACATCGTCCTGACAGCCACATCCTGATCCAGAGGACGGCATCATTCACGTCAAGCCGTTTGTGGAAAGTGATCTCCCGATAGTTGACATCTAAGACCCCCCCCCCCCTTTACATTGTGCACCATCTCCATTCCACCTTGACCCATAAGACCTCAGAGAAAAGCAGCGCCCGGTTTCCTTAATGCGGTGCAGCATGTCAGGGCCACATGGGGGCTCAGGGTGGGGAGGGGTGCATCTGCGTGGGCGGGACTCCGAGTGATTCGGTTTCCTCCCACACGCCAAATCAACTGTGAAAGTTAAAATGAAATAAAGTTCAAACTAAATCAACAACTTCAGCTCAAGTTCTGTTCTTGTATTTCCTGCATCTGTAAAACGTCACGTATGATTTCAATCATGGAAATGAAATGGATAGAAAGCAGCGTAGCAGAACGGTTAGAGCGGCAGCTATTTCTAGGTGTACCATTGCCATGGTAACATATAAGCTTTAGTAGAGGCTAGTCTATATCGTTCACGTTGCACTGGGATTGCTCCGATGCTGCGGGACATTCTGCCGATGGATGAATTTTCCGTTTCCTTCTGCTTTCGCTGTGTTGGAATCTAAAATGCGACTGATTTCTGAGGACTATGGTTACCTGGTCCTCAGATCTCTGCAGGGTAAATCCAGACAGCTGCTAGACTATCTGTCACATTGGAGATATATATACTACGACACACACACACACACACACACACACACACACACAGACTACTTTGCAGTGGCTCTGTGCGAGTTTAGCCCCTTCCATGCCGATTGTGATTGGTTTAAAGAAATGCCAGTAAACCAGAGCAGGTTTTCCTCCCATCCAGAATGCTAGGTGGAGCAGCCAGACACTATTTCTTTAGGCTAGTATCTACCTTCCACTCCAAGCTTTTTTTGTTCTTGTGTTGTCTTAATAAAGAGAATCTGGGATATCTATTGTGTTTTTCAACATCCAAGATGAATCCTCTGTCATCCGTGATGTTGGAGAGGAGAGGAGTATACTATATTGTTTTTTTTTTTTGGTAAATTGACTGGATATACTCTCTGTTTCCCTCGGGTAAAAAATCCACAGACTGTCAGTAGAACCTGTCTTAAAAATTATAATATAGTGAATTAACTACACTAACCAAAAGGATTATTAGGAACACCTGTTCAAGTCCTCATTAATGCAATTATCTAATTAACCAATCATCAGTATACCCAAATAATCATAAATTATACAGTTGACAAAATACATAAATATTTTCAAAGAAAGTCCAGACGCTTATGACATTTACTTATGCCAATAATCAACATAATAATGTCATATTTATTGATATTACACCCACAGCAATGCTACACATTTGTGTGTCTAAAACAGTTCTCATCTATGCAAAAATGAACATAATAAACATTATAACTCATATAAAGAACATACTATACACAATTCTTCAAAAAAGGCCCAAATATATGCCAAATCTCAAACCAGTGGGGCCATTTTCCTCTATAAAACGGTTGATATCTATCTTGTTCCGCTATAACATCTTTGATTGCATACTAGACTCTTTGACTGGGAAGATTGACCTCTTTAGGACTCCATTCTCTTTGGGTGACGTTGTCTCCCGTATATGGGCATACTGCTGCATTTCTTTCGTAAACACAGAGACAGGACAGACCGAGCGGGAGCTAGTGGCAGAAATGAGCAAAAATTCGATGAATTGTGGACGCTGACTGCGCTGAGCTATTGCGCCACAGAGACTACGTCAGCCTGATGTTTTATGGGCAAGAGCTCGATCTGATCCACTATACGATCACAGTTAAATAGTTAATAAAAACGAGCAGAACTCCTGATAACTGCTGTGGGCTGCTTGTGTCTCTGTCCAAGATGTCAACGTGCTTGCCCTGATTCGGTCTGGTTTCCCTATATGCAGACGCAGCTTCACACACACAACACAGCGAGACTGTCCGTAGAGGACCGTCACAACCGCATTACAAATGATTGATAGGTACATGGTTTACAGTACTGTACCTTCTGATAAAGGTAACACCACTTGTGTTATCTTTGGGCTTCTCTATATTCTCCTGCAGAAGGATACAGCCCAGAGTTGGCTCATTCCAGGTTATTTAAGCACAAAACGTCCCTGGGTGGACTTGAACCACCATCCTTTCGGTTAACAGCCGACTGCGCTGACCTATTGCGCCACAGAGACTACGTCAGCCAGATGTTTTAGGGGCAAGAGCTCCATCTTCAAGCCACAGAAGGTATTTTTCTTACACTTCAATTGGACTCTGACTTTGAATTCAAATATTTGGTATCCAAGAAAATTCCTCAAATAATGATGTGTGAGTCATTTTACTGGTGGTTTCTCGGTCACAGAAACTAGCTTGTTCATTTACATGCAGTTGCGCGCCATGTATCACAAACCTGTCGTGTGGAGCCTTATATATTTTCTTATATTCAATCAAGTGACCTACATACCACGGACCGTAAAGATTGATATGTTTATGGTTTGCAATACCCTACCTTCAGATAGAGGTCATGTCAATGTGTGTTATCTTTGGGTTGCTCTACACTCACCTAAAGGATTATTAGGAACACCTGTTCAATTTCTCATTAATGCAATTAATTAATTATTATGTGGAGTTGAGATATGAGTCTGCCTATGCTTGGAATCAGGCAGCTGGTGACATCATCACATCCCCCCACCTTGATCAGATCCTTTCATGTGACATCACCCCACCTTTGGTTTCTTAGCTCTGATCCTTCTTATGTGACATCAGCACATTCTATGCATTCTTCGGTTCTCTTCTGTTGTTTTTTCAATTGTAAACTTTATCAACAAATATTTTTTGGCAAAGTGACATCCCAGCTTAAAAAATGTGAAATTAAATATTTAAAAAAATTTATTTAACAGCCAGCAACTTCGGCAGTAGAGTTTCGGTAAGCTAACCACGACAGCGTTGTCGCCCACAATCAACCTGCAGTGATGTTTGAAATAGAGACACTTATATAGGTTATAATCCTATATAAGATCCTGGACATTATTTTAATTTATGACGTTAAAGGCAAAGGAAGCGTAGCCTGAGTGTGCGCGGCCTGGAGTGACGCGTCCGACCACACGGCGGTGTGGAGCGGCGAGCAGTCTGCAGACCGGGGGATTAAAGTTCAGATTCTCAGGGACCAGGTCTGAGCTCCAGGACTCATGGAAAGCCTGGACTGGTGTGGATGTTTCAACCTCACAGACAACGGACTTGGACAAGCTATTAAAAGAATTTTGAAGGATACAACGGTGTACAAATACGTGTACTGTTGAGTATACTGTGAACATGTTTTATGCTCTCAGCTAATCGTAATCTGTAAAATATTGATTTTGCTCCAAACTGCTCTTTTCTTAACAACTTCCATATGGATTTATTTTAAAATGATGCGCTTTTTGCCCAAATAAATAGAACATATGTTAAATTACACTCTGTCCATTGTTGTTTAACCAAACATTAATGTTTTTTGAAAATACATGTCTTTCCTATAACCAACATCCTAATAACAATATAATTCAATATTTATTACTGTGTACCCCGCACAGTAATACTGGTCACCTCTTTCCTACACTACATCTGGAGTAAAGCTATATTTTCATTGAGGTGCTCAGTACTAGTACTACTGTAGTAGTATCAGTTCTAATGCACAGTACTAGTACTACTGTAGCAGTGCTAATAGTAGTGGATTGGTGTTTGTATCATTTCTAACACTGCTATTATGAGGTATCACCATATCTTATTCTGTTTTCTTTAGATTATATGATATCAAGGGGAATGGCTATAATGGCCCATAATGACTGTCTTGATACTGTCATAAGACGTTTATTTTGTATAGCCTGTCTGTATGCAGTGAACTGGTGTTGTCTAGGGATAAGGAGCCTTTCATATGACTCAGTCTAAAGAGAATGGTAAAGTTAATATAAACAATTAAAATATGGTGCGTGCTGGTTGGAGAGGACCATGATCCTGTCTGAAATGTCACAAACGGATTTAGTTATCGTCAGATCAGCTGATTGCGGGGGGGCTGCTTGACCGGCGGCTCAACGCACTCGCTCTCCGCCCACTCACTCCCCTACACCACCCGCTCTCCACCGCAGCTTCGCCACCACGCACACAAGCACCTGCCAAACAGCGACACGTTTTCACCGGAGGAAGAGGTAAACGCTTAGAAATAACACTAGGGGGGGTGCCCTCTATTCCTATATCTAGAAAAGTGTACCAGTACTTATCTGAACTAACGACATGATCACTGTCACTAGATAGAAAGAAAACGTTGACGTTCACTCGGTGCTATTCACTGATGTAAAAAGTAAAGTCATTGTATGCACTGCTGTGTTGCTAAATGAAGGAGATAGATGAAGGAGACTTCCCAAAATCTTGACAATTCCTCATTTGCCCTCTCACATCTGGCAGGTTGGTAATTATACAGCTGCTGGCCTTTCCTCCTCTTCCTCTTCTTCCTCCTCCCAGCCAGTCACCGTAGTTCTAGTGCTCGGCTGAGACTTCGCTCCCCATTGTGACGTCATCGCCGAATTGACTTAATAAACCCGCGAATACCAAAAATTACCAAAATCCCGATATAGTTAACTAATATCAAATAATCAATTTATTCATTTTTTTTACAGCAGCATTGAAGATGTTAAAATCAGGCAGTCTTTGTAGTGCAGGTAATGTAAGTGTTTAATCAGGGACTGCTGGGATTTGGACCCAGGATCTCCTGTTTACAAGACAGGTGCTTTAACCACTAAGCTACAGCGCCTCCTGCAGGTTTGCCCCTCATGCAAGAATACAATGAGCTAGTGAACAGGGTTCCAACCATCCATCCAACTCTGTCAGGCAGCTCCAGCAGGTGATAGAAGGGTTTTAGATTATATTCTGGATTTTACAGGAAGCCAAAACAGGAGAGATGTGATCTCTTTTCCTGGTTCCTGTCAGAACACGTGCTGCAGCATTCTGGATCAGCTGAAAAGTCTTTATGGACTTTTTTGAGCAGCCTGATAATAAAGAATTGCAGTAATCCAGCCTAGAAGTAACAAATGCATGGACTAGTTTTTCTGCATCATTTTTAGACAGGATATTCCTGAATGTGATGACTACTGCACTGTGGAAACTTCAGTAGGCCTGGCCACGAATTCACAACAGGGAGATTTTCTCATGAAGGGTATTGAAAGTTTAACTAAGCAGAGTAATAAAGTAACATGTTTCCACCCTGTTTCGAACAGGGGACCTTTTGCGTGTTAGGCAAATGTGATAACCACTACACTACGGAAACTGATGAAAAGAGCTTCTGGCATGTTCATGGGGAAATATACCATTCATATTTAACTGCAAATGTTTAAAATGCTGTTAGACATTTTCATTTTTGACACAGAGATTTTAAACTGGATTCAGTCCCAGATGCTTTGTCATGGATTTGAGTGACAGTGAATATCTAATAAACCTAAATATATCTACATGTATTTACTGTGGGGGGCTTGCTGGGCATGTACCGGCGGAAGGCGCATCGACCTTGTGGAAGCAGCGCGTCAAACAAGAACGAGATGGAAGAAAACATTTAAAAACACACACACACACACACACACACACACACACACACACACACAAGACAATTGTACGGCAATGGTAAAAAAAACAAAAAACAATATAACACAACAACAATAAAGCAATACAACACCTCTAAAGGGCACCAGCTGCTCGTCCACGCGTCCCACACCCAGTTTGTCTGAGGCTCGTCGTGAGGCCGTGACCCGAAGGACAACACTAGGGTTAAGTTAAGGAAAGGCTTGTGGGTGGGCTTACGTTTCCATGACACGCGAGACAACAACGGGACGGTTGGGTTTAGGAAAATAACAACAGGAAGGTTACAGTTGGGTTTAGGAAACGTGACACGCGGGACACGATCACGCTCTACTGGGTCTTCTGTTTGACCCGTCCAACACCCCAACCAACCTCCCTTTGCGGATTTTTGGCCTTTCATACTACTCGCTCAAGTAGTCGCTCCTAATGCTACGTCCTCTTCTCATTGACATCACTTTGGCATTGTTTTCCGTGGTGGCCACGCAGAATTTTCACACATTCTCTGCCACCACCACGTAATGCGGTGTTAACGTGTCACGAGGGACACAATCACGTCCTACTGGGTCCTACTGTATTACACTTTTGCTTCCTACTAATCTTGTTAGGGGATCCCAGGTCCTTCCAAGGCCAGAGTCAAGGATCAATCCCAAATTGACTGCTGCAAACAAAGTCTTCAGTTTTTGGATTTAATTAGAAAATGTAAAAAAGCCTTTATACATAGCACACTCTGCCTACTTTCCATCATCAGTGAGTACCTGATACTCAGCTGGATGTGAAACCCTTTAATTTAAATGTAACTATGTTTTGTTCTTTGGGCTCGTCCAGGAATTGAACCCGGGGCCTCTCGCACCCTAAGCGAGAATCATACCCCTAGACCAACGAGCCACGTTAAAGAGGTTTTTCGCAATTTTTCATCAAGGAAATGCAGCTCCGATCTGTCATTGACTTGCTAGGCGATGGTCAAGTTAAAAACAAAAGATAAGCCCAGAAACACCTTGCAACATTACATTTAAAAAAAAAGCAACAGACAATCAGAATAGGCCATGCTAAAGTTAGAAATAAAGTCTAAATTATTCATGAATAAAATCCAATCCATAGGTGTAATAAAGTATTTGTAAGTTAACATGGAGGAGGAAGAGTTTTCTCCTCTTCGTAGAGGAACTGTACGGTAACTTAGACAGTTAGTCTGCTGATTGACATGTACGTGTTCACTCGGCGGTGAAAACACACTTTCTTACAAGTTTCTTTGAAGTCGACACAAACACACAAAACTCAGCGAAGCGTCTCCGTTTCTGTCTCCAGACTTTCTCTGAAATATCTCCGTTAGTATCTCCACAGTTCCAGCGGGCGTCGGCTCATTTTGGTCCGAAAAATTGAAAAACAACGAGTTCCACCAATCAGATTTGTCACTGTGAAAAATGGAATGTTGGCCCATCAGAGGAATGCTTTTGACCCTATGATGCGGATCCAAGGTGCTTAGGATGCTCCATCTACACCATTTAAGCAAGATGTAGATTAGATAATACTGTATTCATCCCACAGTGGGGACGTTCCCTTGTTACAGCAGCAGCGGTTTCCTACAGTAAAGCAACAAAACTAACAAGTAAACACACAAACAAACAGGCAAACAACAGCCAATGAGCAGAAGGTATAGACTGAATGGAAAGTGGCGTCAAATAAAAGGTATTGTAAAGTGCGGTTGCCATAGTACAACAAACAATATTGCAGTGTGACTAAGTGATGTTAAAATTAAATTGAATATGTAATTAAAATAATATAGCAAAAGTAGGTAACCATAATATAAAATAAAATTTACCTGTTCCCATAAATAATATTTACTCTAAAAAATAAAACATTGGGTCTACAAAAAAAAAAATATGTTAACGTTTTCCACTAGAATATTTAAGTTAAGACTGCTGGCAGAATTACATTAATTCAAAGTAATGTTTTGAGTATGGTGAATTACCTTTTAGGCCACAATAAAACGCATTTCTAAGTAACATGAACTTAATTGTTAACATTAATGCAAGTATTTAAGTTGATTTTAAAGTCAACTCTGACTGAACAGTGTAATTGCTTTTAATAACTAGGTGCCCTTTAAGTTGTATGTCTGCATTAGCTTATCTTAAGTGTAATGTCTTGTTTGTGTTGTAGTACCTATTGAGATTTGTGGTGTAGTATGTAACCATAGTCCTGTCTTTTATGTATTTTGAAACTTATTGCCACCTGGCTTGACCAGGACTCCTTGGAAGAAAAGTTACTATAACTCAGTGGGATTATTCCTGTTTAAATAAAGGTTAAATAAAATAAAAAAATGAATCTAAAATTGGTCCAAACATTCCTCTATTCATTACCGACATACTGTAAGTTGGCTATGTTTAATTGTATTCTCTCCAGTTATTGTTGTTTGGTAGTTTAACATTATATTTTCCTACTTTGGGGACTTTTCATTTCATATTCTTTGTCTGACATTTTATATTCCCTGTTTGTATTTTCTATGACTGAATGTGGTTTTAAATCTGTTGAAGTCTCTTCAGACTAAAAGCAAAGACACTGCTGATGTTCTACAAAAGAAACATAAAAGAAAAGCAACCTGTTTCCAGCGGACACTAAAGAATGATGGAGCAGCAGGAAACAGACCAGGTCAAATAGCAAACAGCTGATTTATTCATCTGACTCCTAGAATAACGTCAATGATGGAGTAGTTTGAAATGTCTGGGAATGTGGAACAACTACATGCAAACTACATGAAATAAAACAAGGCCACATGCTGATTATTTGGGACTTGATTTGATGGATTTCTTCTTCCTGTTGTGTCTCTGTTTAAAGTCCTAAATAAAAGGTAAAGTTAGCGTCCACTAAAAGTTCTGTTGTTGCTGCTGACAGACTCAGATTATTATTCTAAGTGTCTGACAACAATATGGGATGGATCCCTATAGCGATATATCTTTTAGTTAAAGAGTAACATCCTTTTAGTTCAGATCCTTTCTTTTCCAACCAGACCAGAGTGGTGATTGTCGGAACAGTGGAAAGATGAACCAAGACGGGTTTTCCTATGTATTTCTTCTTTTTCTATTGACTATAGTTGTGTTTGTTATTAACAGAAATCAACCAGTTAACATTTCAATGCGCCATAAAGATGCCACATTAAGTTTTTTTTTACAGCGAGTTCAAAATGGAGCCAAAAACGGATTCCTCCCTAACGGCCGCTCTACTCTGCTTGATGCCCCCACTGTCCGGTAAAAGGTAGAGCAGATAAAAAGCCTAAATAACACTCAAAAGCTTCAAGATAAAAGACTTAAGAAGGTCTTGGTTCATGTTTAAGAGAAGGCCTGTTTCCAGCCAGACTATGAATTGATTCATGAATAATAATAATAATCCCTGTTACTGATAGAAACGTGTGTTTCACAATCACATTCATCACCATAAAGCGCTCCAGTTAGCATGAAGCAGGCTACAGCAGACTGGTCAACAGTACTACACAGGATATTAACAAGATTCTAGTATAAAATCACAAAAATAGGACACTGTACCTGGTAAATAGCAGAACAGAAACACAATCACATTCGTCACCATAAAGAGCTCCAGTTTGCTAAAATGAAAACAGAAATTATTCAGTTTACTGTTGCCACGGTTGTATCATAAAGTTAGGTTATCAAGCTAGGCTAACCAGACTAGCAAGCTAGCACAACGTGGTGAGCTTTTTCATTTAGGCTAAAACAAAAGAAACCAAACAAAACGGGTCTCTTATATAAAGTGTGAGACCTCCCATGTAGATATACTATATGCATACTAACATATTATCCCAATGAACACATTGACCTAACTATAACAGTGGAGCTCAGTTTATGTGACTTACCATGAAGCCGGCTACAGCAGACTGGTGAAAGTGTGTAAGAGGCCACCCTAAAGTCCGTGGAATAGCACCAATAGATGGCGCTCATGCTACCAATGGAAACCACCAGCCAAATGAGAAGTTAGCCCCCAATGGCAAGTGGAATTATTAACTCTACTACACTAATAACTAGACATGGTATACATCTCTTTAACCCTCTGAACCCTAAGGCCATTTTTACACTTCATTGTCCGTCTGGATTTATTTTATAAAAAAGCTTGTAAAACATCAACCCTGTTGTCTACAGTCAAGATATGAACATCATTTTTTTCAGAACAAACTGGGTTATTAGAATATTTGGGTTGCAGTGAGGGCACTTGAATGTTCAAAATGGTTGTAGGACCTTGAAGACAAATAAATAACTTTTGTAACACGTTACTCCCAACACTGCCAGTCAGTATACTGTATATTTAGCTCATTCAAGGTAAAAGACAAATGAAGACTTAACATTACAGCTGCTCATGGAGGTGCTGTGGCTTAGTTGGTTAAAGTGCCTGTCTAGTAAACAGGAGATCCTGGGTTCAAATCCCAGCAGCACCTTGTTGTTGGAGAGATAACCTCTGTTAGCATCCCGTCATCATGTCTACCCAATCCCTGTACCACCCATGAAGCCCTGTTTGCAAATGAAAAAGGCATGTTACAGTGCAGTACAAGAAATGAAACAATGAAGGGCAGTGAAAAACAGTTATTTGAGTATAATAATAAGTTATATAATAAAAGTAGATAAAATAACAGATTATAAACTGCTGCCCCATGCAAATCTTATCAGAGTGCTATAACCAATTTGTGGAAACCCAAACGATTCTGACCAATAAGGTCGCTCTATATAGACAGAACCATATGTCTTGCACATTAAACCCTGGTAGCAAGTAAAAAAAGGCATGCTACATTTACACAGAAACACTACATTAACGCTGACTTAAGATGATACATGAAAACACATGAGATGCAGAGTATTGCAAGTTAAAGCTACAATATACACCTAGCTCATTCATCAGGTCTTGTGGTTCTGTTTATAGAAACAACACCCTGTTATATCGCGTGATCATACATGAATTTACGAGGGTCCTTGTGACTTCAGCTGTCAGTCATGGCCTGCAACAAATCCGGACCTGGTGGGTGTTGACGGACTGCGGATCACGGAGCAGACACGAATTGGAGTGGATCACCAGTTGGTGGAAGTCCGGGGTAAGACCTCCTGCACACTGCCTGTGTGGCGTGAGCATGGCAAATCTGTTGCGTGGCATTTTCTTGGTCTTTGAACACCAGAAACGTGTCTGACGCAGCGCTGCTGCTGCTAGTCTTGTCTGGACACATGTATGTTTCTCATTGACATCATTCAATAACTTGTTAATTGTTCATTTGAACTGGTTCGGAAATGAATCCGATCATCTAAAGGGGGTGGATTAACTACCCACATTACACCTGGAATACCCTCAAGATGTGAATGATCCTTTGGAACTGAAATGCCTGGGAATCCCCATCAGTCATTCAGAACTGCCCAAGGTACTTTGTTGTCTGATTGATGGTACTAACTGTAATGAAGTCTGTCAGGCCTCGGGGGTTCTCCACTGTAAAAACTGTTTCAGTTTTACAGCTGTGATCGCCGAGTGGTTAAGGTGTTGGTCTTGAAATCCAATGGGGTCTCCCTGCGCAGGTTCAAACCCTGCTCACAGCGATTTCAGTTACTAAAGTATTTAGTCGTTGCTAGGCTCACCACTATACCACCATCGCTGGACAACACAGCTGGTGTCCTTAAAGGATGGATTTTTCCTTTTTATTAAATTAAGGCATTAAGATCAATTTCAAAAGATGATTTATTTTAATTCCTCTTCTTAGTCAACTTCAGCATGGGTTCCTAAACACATGCATACCACTGTATGCATGTGTACCTGCATGCATTTCAAAATGTAGGCCAATTATGTACTTACAAAAAGAAACAGAGTCGTATTGACACAAATAAAGAATTTTACAGCAGAAAGCACCATTTTAAGGACACACAGTAGACCTACAATGAAATTGTAATTGCACTGCTTTGAAAATAGTAAGAACCTTCTTCATCACAAACCTGATGGTGCAGTACTTGATCCACATGGATCCACTTGCTGTCCCTCTGGCTGTTCCTCTCTCTGTCCCATTTATGTTTTCTTCTTCCTCACTCTCTTTTTCATGCTCTTCATCCGCTTCTCCATCCTCCTCCCTCTTCTTCATCTTCCTCACCCTCTGGAATATCCCTCTCTGTGTCAGAGCCCTCACTTTCACCACATGCCCTCTCTCCAAACCCCCAAAACTTCTCAGGCTCTCCCTCTTCCTGCTCTTCAGTCCCTTGATTTGTTTCTCTCATTGCTGCTTTTCTCACTTTTTGTTTACTAGGGCTCTATATCGCTTCCTCGTTTCATGATAAATATTAGAAGAAGATTAAACGTAGGGGTGTGCATTACATTTCCCTCCCTACTCAACACGGGCATAAAGCCTGTCGATTACTTTACACAAATGTAACTATTTGTTATGCAACAGCAAAGACGGATGAAGTGTTAACATCACAACATTGTGTAGACCTAGCAAGGATTCTGACATTTGGATATTGGCTTCTGCTTCGATGAGTTTGCTTAGATACGATCAAGTTGGAAACATATGGAGACCAGACATTTCCTAACGTGATTTCATTCTCTGTGTGAGGAGCAACAGGAACACGGTTATGTGCAAGAACAACAAGTCTCTTACCAGATGAAATGGTTTTGCTTACCTTAGACTCTTGCAACAGGAGAAATCAGAGCTTCTCTCTCCAAGAGTAGTGTCTCATTCACCGAGGAGCAGCACCACATGTGGGCGTGGCAGGCACCCTACAGTATCTGGGTGCGCCGCTCTGATTTACCTGTGTAGAATGTTGCGTTGCACATTAGTTCTGCTTTTGGTGCTCGCGTTTAAAATCATAATAAATTAATATGTTTTTTTTATTTGCGGTGGTCAGCAACATTTCTAGGCCTCTGCGTAGAACCGCCACTGAAGGCGCATCTGCGATGTGGTATAATGTGATGTGTCATTGGTTTGCTACCACCTTTAAAGGATGCCTTTCCGTTGTCAGCAGGATTCTAACCTGCGCTGGGAGACCCCAATGGATTTCTAGTCCATCGCCTTAACTACTCGGCCACAACAACCTGAGAAGCCGTGCTATCCCTGTTTGGACAAATGTAACAAAACAACTGTATATCACGGGTGCGCTGTGACGGCCCCTGGTGTGGAGTCTGTGGCCGGGGCAGCAGCGATAGTGATGGGGGCGCTGTGTGTGACACCGAGGGAGTATCCTCAGGCTGTGCGGCTGATTGAGGCATGGAGTCCTCCTGCTCCGCTCTGGGTGGCAGTATGTCCCTGCTGCTCTGAGTAGATGTTGCAGTAGGTGCTGGCACCTTTTGAAGGCAGCTGGCGTGCCAGCGGGTGCCGTCATCTAGGGGGTATGTGGCTGGTCCCAGTCGGCGGGCCACTTGCTGTGGAGTGGACCAAAATGATGCCATCTTGTTCCCCCTGTGGGTCGGCAAGCTCTCACCCAGTCGGCCACAGTGATATCTGGTATCTTGACCTTCCTTTTCTTTTCCGCTCCTAACGGTGGATGACTGATGGCTTTGACTGCTGGGAGTGTGTTCTGGACTGCAGTGGGGCAGAGCCTGTCCAGGGGTAGGTGTAACTCCTTACCCACAAAACTGTTTTTGTTGTCAGTTTCCGTAGTGTAGTGGTTATCACGTTTGTCTCACACACAAAAGGTTTAAAAAATCCATAAAGACTCTTCAGTTGATCCAGGACATCTGACAGGAACCAGGAAAAGAGATCACATCTCTCCTGTTTTAGCTTCTCTGCATCAGCTTCCTGTAAAATCCAGAATATAATTTAAAATCTATCTATAAAGCTCTTCATGGTCAGGCACCATCTTATATTAAAGAGCTCATAGTACCTTACTACCCCACCAGAGCACTGCGCTCCCAGAATGCAGGGTTACTTGTGGTTCCTAGAGTCTCTAAAAGTAGAATGGGAGCCAGAGCGTTCAGCTATCAGGCTCCTCTCCTGTGGAACCAGGTTCCAGTTTGGGTTCAGGAGGCAGACACCATCTCCACATTTAAGAGTATACTTAAGACTTTCCTATTTGATGAAGCTTATAGTTAGTGCTGGCTCAGGTGAGTCCTGAACCATCCCTTAGTTGTGCTGCTATAGGCCTAGACTGCCGGGGGACTTCCCATGATGCACTAAGCACCTCTCTCCTCCTCCTTCTCTTCATCTCTATGCAACCTCATCCCATCAAAAGCCAGCCCACGCACTGGACTCACTGGTTACCTCTCCTGCACAACTGAAATGAGACAGTGATGATTTGTTAAAACATCCACTTCTTCTTGCTGAAGGTGAAAACTTTGAAAAAGGTCTGGATAAAAGCATAGGTTGGTGGCTTGGTAGGCTGGCCTTTATACACTTGCCAACAAAGAGCACCACTGTTTGCATACAATGGTGTGAGAACGTAGCTATTCCAAATGCTGAATATAGGACCAGTGGAGCAATGGATAACGCGTCTGACTACGCATCAGAAAATTCTAGGTTCAACTCCTGGCTAGCTCGAGCTGTTATTTAGCTACTAAATCCATTGTTCATCATTTCCAACTTTACCCCTTTACAAACTGGCTATTAAAGTAAATTTACATGTATAAAGAGCCAAATGATGAGGAAACATTGTTTCAACATGTGTGTAAATTCATCTAAGCCTCTCAGTGTCAGACAACTATAGCAATCATCAAGCTTTTGCTGTTGTTTTTCTGTTTTTGCTTGCTAATCATCTTTCCTCGAAAAAACAAGTTTGTCCCTGAAGGACAGAATCAGCAGTGCTAGATAAACCATCCATGACATTTTCTTTTGTTAGTCAACAATTAGGGAAACCGGGAAAATATCAGTATAGTCGCTATTCAGAGTTCCAACTATACTATGACAACAACAAGGCCCTACTGTTACCAAGTGGCCGTGATCGTATAGTGGTTAGTACTCTGCGTTGTGGCCGCAGCAACCCGGTTCGAATCCGGGTCACGGCATCTTTTTAAAGCATTTTGGTGACTTTGCATAGCCTGCTTCAACTGCAGTTAACAGAAGAAGTGAGAAAAATATAAGGAACAAATGAACAGGACATGCCTCACGTGGCTTGTTGATCTAGGGCAGCCTGGTCTCACAGAATTACGTGAAATGATCACAAACTGTTAACAACGGATCAAACAGAAGCCCCAGTAGAACGTGATCGTGTCCTGCGTGTCACGTTTGTTATTTTCCTAAACCCAACCTTCCCGGTGTTGTCCCAAGTCCTGTTATTGGTTTCCTAAACCCAACCATTTATTGTTTTCCTAAACCCAACCGTCCCGTTGTTGTCCCGCGTGTCATGGAAACGTAAGCCCACCCACAAGCCTTTTCTTAACTTAACCCTAGTGTTGTCCTTCGTTGTCCTGCCTCACAACAAGCCTCAGACAAACTGGGTGTGGGACGCGTGGACGCGGCAGCTGGTGCCCTTTAGAGGTGTTGTATTGCTTTATTGTTGTTGTGTTATATTGTTTTTGTTTTTTTAAATACATGTAAATATATTTAGGTTAACTAGATATTTGTTGTCACTCAAATCCATGACAAAGCATCTTTTGACTGAATCCAGTTTAAAATCTCTATGTGTCAAAAAAGAACATGTCTAACAGCATTTTAAACATTTGCAGTAAAATATGAATGGTGCATTTCCCCAAGAACATGCAAAAAGCTCTGTTCATCAGTTTCCGTAGTGTAGTGGTTACCACGTTTGCCTTACACGCAAAAGGTCCCCTGTTCGAAACAGGGTGGAAACACACTTCTTTGCTCGTGTTGACTTTGCACAAACTCTGCTAAGTTAAACTCTCAATAACCTTCACGGAAAAATCTCCCTGTTGTGAAATTGTGGCCAGGCCTCCCGAAGTTTCCACAGTGCAGTAACATAGTTGGAAATCACAATCACAAATATGCTGCTGTTTTCTAGGTTTCCCTAATTGATGAGTAACTATATATTTCTACTGGTATGCTTCCTAGTGACATTATTGCAAAAATATGAAGAACGATTCAACATGTGTATGCATGGTTAACATTCTGAAGTGCAAAATAGTTCAGGCTACAGCACAAATATTTCCATCCATAGAAAAGAATAATGAATTCTAACCTCTGAATTTCTTTTCAAAGTGCACCAGATTGATAGCCTGGCTCGGCCCTCATATGTACTAAAGGTTCGGCGCACTGGGGGCTGTGACCCCCAAACTGGGAGAGTGGCTCCAGCAGATTCCAGGTAAAACATCAGAGGTCTCTGTCCATAAGAGTGCAGTCCTAGGAACAGCTAAGATACTGCGCAGAACCCTCAAACTCCCAGGCCTCTGGTAGAGGACCCGAGCTTAAGGATGACACATACCATCCAACAAGGGGTGAGAGGGGGATTTTTTTATATATATATATATATATATATATATATATATATATATATATATATATATATATATATATATATTGTATGTATATATATATATATATATATATATATATTGTATATATATATATATATATATATATATATCCATCCATCCATCCATCTTCATCCGCTTATCCGGTATCGGGTCGCGGGGGCAGCAGCTCCAGTAGGGGACCCCAAACTTACATATATTCATATGTAAGTGGGATACATACAGTGGCTAGAATAAGTTTTCACACCCGTGCTGAAGTTGATTAAACCTCTCACACCCAAAGCGAGAATCATTCCCCTAGACCAACGAGCTACGTAAAATAGCCTTTTATCAATTTTTCATCAAGGAAATGCAGCTCCTATCTGTCATTGACTTGCAGGGTAGTTTGGCATGGGGTCTTTTTATGGCTCCACTGCCAGATTCAGGTTTCTGATTACATTGGACAACAGAATACTTTTGAAGGTATGTTGATAACAGTTTGTGATATTTCACGGAATTCCGTAAAATGAACCCCTTTAAGTTAAGGAAAGGCTTGTGGGTGGGCTTACGTTTCCATGACACGCAGGACAACAACCGGACAGTTGGGTTTAGGAAAATAACAACAGGATGGTTACAGTTGGGTTTAGGAAACGTGACACGCGGGACTCGATCACGCTCTACTGGGTCTTCTGTTTGACCCGTCCAACACCCCAACCAAACTCTCTTCACGGATTTTTGGCCTTTCATACTACTCGCTACCGTAGTCACTCCTAATGCTACGTCATCTTCTCATTGACATCACTTTGGCATTGTTTTCCGTGGTGGCCACACAGAATTTTCACACATTCTGTGCCACCACCACGTAATGCGGTGTTAACAGTTTGTGATCATTTCACAGAACTCTGTGAGACCAGGCTGCCCTAGATCAACAAGCCACGAGAGGCATGTCCTGCTCATTTGTTCCTCATATTTCTCTCAGTTCTTCTGTTAACTGCAGTTGAAGCAGGCTATTCAAAGTCACCTAAATGTACTACACTTTGGCTTCCTACTAATCTTGTTAGGGGATCCCAGGTCCTTCCCAAATTGACTGCTGAGATCAAAGTCTTCAGTTTTTGGATTAAATTTGAAATTGCATAATAGCCTGCCCCATGCACACATTCCATCATCAGGGTGAACGCTGACCTGTATACTACCCTTTGGGCTCGTCCGGGATTTGAACCCGAGACCTCTTGCACCCTAAGCGAGAATCATACCCCTAGACCAATGAGCCACACAAAGCAGCACTTTAGCAATTTTTCAAAGGAAATGCAGCTCCGATCTGTCATTGACTTGCAAGGCAATGGTCAAGTAGTTTGGCATGGGGTCTTTTTATGGCTCCACTGCCAGATTCAGGTTTCTGATTACAATGGACAACAGAATACTTTTGAAGAAAAACCTTTTACTAAAATTCAAACAGTATACAGTAAGAATATGCAAAGGATGATATTTAACCCTACAGTTTTTTCACTTCATTGATACTCTACCTTTTAACATTTCTTATGAAAAAGGCCAATGTCTATGATGTAATAATATACTAATTACGTGACTTTTCTTCATGACAGGTAAAATGTGCAAACAAATCTTTTTTCCTGGGAGAATTGGAGTTACATTTTGTAAGGGACCTCTGAGGTATCTTCACCAGGATCCTACTGATGCTGCAAAAGTCATTAAAGACAACCCTTCTCTCCAGGACAAGTCTGCACCTGTAAGGGAGGAGCTGGCCAAATGCTCTCAGTGTCGTCTCCTAAACTATGACTTTAACCCGTAAATGTCCCATTTGTGTAACTGAGTGTATATTAGACATAAAAACTCAGCGTCACTAATGTATTTAGTATCCTGTTGTTCAGTCTCTCCATTAAAGCTACGTGATGTTTGACTGAGGGAAATATTTGAATGGAACATTTCTACATGACTGCTGCTTCATTTTAGACACATTTCACCAACATCCAGCCAGACAGAGTTGGTATTTCTGTAAACTTTGGGCTCTCCACTAGAATCTGAGATGAAGTTGAGAGGGTTAGTTTGTAAAGACAAAGCCAGCGGAGGGCTCAGAAGAGTTTAATCCAGGTGTTGTCATCATATCATATCTCATAGCTCATATCTGCTCTCTGGAAGGAGATCAGGGCTCTGATCTCTACTTCCTCCATGTTGAGGTCAGCCACCAAATGAGACACTGAGAAACCACCACAGCTGCACTTCTGCCTGTGACAGCACTTGCTGGATCTGAAACTGGGGGCACAAGACCTCCAAATGAAATGGCAGAATATGTATTTTGTATCTGACCTTTAAAACGACACAGACTGCTGTGGAGAATCCAACCGTCCCACTGCTGTCCTCTAGTGTCTCCAACAACACCCGGTTCCAAACTGTCCTGCTGACGTCACAATAACACCTCCATGCATCCTCCAGGCTCTGTTCTTCCCCGGGTTGATTACACTTTTTCTCAGTCGCTTTGGTAGATTTCTCACATCACAACTGAAATCCTCCAAACTTCCCGTCCCATCTCCACATCATCGGGTCACTTCACATCAAAAAAGACGTTTCTCATTTCTTTGAACAAGTTGCAAATGCTTTGGTACATCCATGCAAATGATTGTGTTCAATTCTCTGCTGTTTCCTACATTATCACCTGCTTATGTCATGTTGATCAAAATGTATTATAATGGATCTTGAATAGTCTCACCCCCCCCTCCCCTCCCAACAACATTTAGGCATTAGTTCACAGCATAAGTCTTAACATGCAAACAACTGATTGAACAAGTCGTTATAATATGTCAACATAAAGTATTTCTATACCTTTCAATTAGACTTTTTTCTAATATATATATATATATATATATATATATATATATATATATTTAGAAAAAATGTGTTTGTCATTACACATTACATGACAAACACATTTTTGAGATCTTCTCCTACACCGTGGCTTGAATCATCAATGGATCAAGCTTATTACGAGTTGTATAAAGCATATCCATATCTCCATTACTTCTCAAGTTATTGACCAATGAACTTCGAAAGCTGCGTGGCTCTGGACGTAAATGAACACAAATCAGCAACCGTGAAGCCAATCAACACAAAACTCACAGGGTTTGTTCACATATGCTTATTATTATTATTATTATTATTAGCGATTGTTTTTGTGTTGTCGTCTGCTTTTCTCACATCGCCGTGAGCTGGACTGAGCTACATATCACACTGAACTGAAAATAAAGGTTTTTGACAAACCGGTTGTAGACATTTTAAACAAAGTGCACTGTTTGTCCAATCGTTACAGAGCTTGCAGGATATGTTTCATAACCACGTTGGACCACATGTGTGAAACTACTTTGAAGTTGCTATCAAGAAAAAAGTTTGAACCCTGCGATATTTTTTATTGTTATTGTTATTATTTTTATTTTTATACTGTTTTTCTTAATACTTGTAGTTGACTGGTGTGTATTTCTTTATCCACGAGATGTCACTGTTTTTTCTTTCCCAGCAAACAACAAGAGGTAAGAGCATCATCATGTCGTCATGGGCGACCATCCTCATCAGCATCACCTGGGTGCCCTGGCACTTCCTGTGACTAACCACAGGGTAGCCCTCTCTCTCTGTGGTGGTTGCTGTCAGCACCGGTAGCAGACACACAAACCCAGCGTGAAGTCACGTTTAGTTAGAAATGTGTCCGGCGGCCATGTTGGAAGAGCTGAGTTATTGTTGTGCCGGCGATCTAAGAGCATGAAGGCTGGGGAGGAAAGGACGGCTAATATTACAATGTCACTGATGATGTTGCACCGTACTATTGATCGCCCACTGGTGCTATGATACTGCACTTTACTATTTTATTTATGGATTTTAAAGAGATGCTTGGTGTTGTGTTAGCATGTTAACATGTTAACAGGTTAACATGCTAACATGTTGACATGGACGCTCTAGTTCTGCTTCTAGAGGTGCAGATGTGTTTTTTGGGGGGGAGGGGGAAACAACAAGATGACTTGTTTGTCTCTGTGGTTTGTGTTCTGTCGCTCTGATCAATGATGACAGATGTAACGCTGTAACGAGTCACGACAACATGTCCAATAAATATTTAAAAATAAGTCATAGTACGTCAAAAATATATGAAAAAAATCATAGTATAGCATGTTGAAAAATTGTGAAACAACTCATAGTATAGTATGTGGAAAAATATTTTAAAAAGTCATTATATGTCGAAAAAATTTAAAAAATCATAATATAGTATGTGGATTTTTTTTTTTTTTTAAGTCAAAGTTTGTATAAAGAAAATGCTAAAAATCATAGTATAATACGTCAAAATTATTTAAAAAAAGTCATAGTATGTAGAAATATTATGGAAAAAGTTAGAGTATAATATGTCGAAAAAATATTTTAGTTTAAGTAGAAAAAAATATGAAAAGAGTCAGAATATCGAAAAAAGTCATAGCATAGTATGTAGAAAAATTATGAAAATTCATAGAATACTATGTAAAAAAAAGTCATACTACAGCATGTCGTAAAAAAATTAAAAAGTTATAGTATAGTATGTTGACTAATTATTTAAAGTCAGATTTCAGTGTTCAGAGTTCATAGACTAATATGTCAAATAAGTCATATTATAGTATGTGGAAAAAATATTTACAAAGTCATAGTATAGTATATTGAAAAAAAACTCTGTTCAGTATGTTCTATTATGGTAAAATACCAAAGTATTTGTACAAATGTATTCCTTTTTTGTTTGCTTCATTCTTAAAAATAAACAGAACTATAACTTATTTGATGCTGTGCTTTTGTATATTCTGCACACGGTTGTTTTTTATTCAGTAAATATTGTTTTCTTGTTTCTTTCTCAGATGAATAACCAGATCCGAGCTGAGAGAGGGAGCCCTGAATGATGGTCTAACCCGAGTGGATGGTTGGAACTGTCATTGTGTTGTTGATGTGAGAAAGGCTGCAGAGCAGAAACCCACACAGCCCGTCTGCTGCAGGAAAGGAAGTGGGGACTCGCTGTCAGCAGGTTTGATGATTTCTAATAACCACTGAGAACAGATTCATATCTGCAGCTGCTGGAAACACTCAGGAGCTCCTCTTCCTCTCTGCAGCTGGGGAGGGGGGGCTTTTCTCTGCTGGTCTGGAAGCCTTTTCCCCACTGAGCCCTCCACCCAAACACAGTTTAACTGAGCCCAGAGAGCAACAATGATGACCCCCCCGGAGGTCACGTCCATGGACTTTATTCATGGAGATTTGAGCATTCAAAGGTGAACTTTACAGTTTCTACTTGGATTTGATGAGAGTCCTCGTACAAACACGACAACACACAAGAGTTTTATGTCTCACTGGTTAATGTCTGCAATGCAAATACGGCATCTTCTTAATAAATATGTTCTTATTTGCATACATGCAATGTTGTATGAGTCGGACTCTGAATGCTAACTGAACAAAGCCCTGTGTAAAGAGATATAGATAGAAAGAGTAAAGGTTGGTTTATGGAAGTGCTGCTGAAGTGGAGATTTCTGGCTCAGCGTATTAGAAAATAACTTTAAAGAAATAGATTATAAGATATGGTTTAGCTCAGTTGGTAGACCATGCACCCGTCTATAGAGGTCTACTCCTCGATGCAGCAGCTGTAGGTTCGACTCTTACCTGCGGTCCTTTGCTGCATGTCATCCCCCCCCCTCCCCTTTCATGTTTTCATCTGTCCTGTGAAAGAAATGTCCAATAAAAGAGATATGGATTATAAAATGCAGACATTTGAAAGGCTCTCCAGATAAATAAGTGCTGTTTTGCAACCATTGCCTTATCTAATGTTAACTTTAGCTTCATTAAGAATGGTACACTGAAGATATTTGACAAAGCTGCCATACTCTACATACTCTGTGTATATAGTACTACATACTCTACATAACATATTTAAGAGAAACACAACAACAGACAAAATACTCTAAACTATAAAATATCTACCAGACAGCTGATTATTCAAATTATCTCTCATTATAGAAGTCACAATTACAAGTAGAAATAAAATAAAGTGCCTTAAGCTCATATTTTACAACCTTTATTCAAACGGCCTTTACGTCCAGTACGTTCTACAAGCATATTTCTGCCTCTTATTGTAACTTTACACGAAGCAAATGCACAAAAAAGAGCAAAGCCAACAGGGCCCATCATGGCAGCAGAGGCTACGATGATTTCAGCTGTGACTTAGACTTGTAGGGCTCCAAATTCATCGTTCTGTCCAATATCCTTTTGACATCATTGCCGCTGCGAGCAAGAAACAAAACAGGAAGAGGTGAAGAATGGAGTGTCTGCTTTGTGAGCTCTGGAGGGAAAGACTCGCCACTCTCTCTGGTCACTATGCTTTCAAAGTGGAGTTCTGCTGTGCAGATTAAACTGAGCTTTGACAGCTCGGGGGAGACACCGGCCCTCTTATGACCGCTCACTTTCAACAACAGACTTTGGAGCCAGCACTTTGACAACATAATCTTGTATTTCCCTCCAGTGCAAGCAAAGCAGACCTACCTCCACGTGTGGGGGCTGATCTGTGTGCTTGCTGCCTTGTTTTATGTCCACAGGAGACACTTTTTGCCTCTCCCTGTTTAGTTTCACACTCACAGCGGCCTCTACAACTCTCCATTGTTCAATTGGTGCGTGAAGACTAATCTCTTGAGTTAACTTTACAAGAAACAAATCTCTGGAATGCACAAAAAAGAGGAAACACAACATGGCCCATCATGGCAGTAAAGGCTACGATGATTTCAGCTGTGACTTAGAACGACGAATATGGAGACCTACAAGCCTGTCAGATATCCTGTTGACATAATTCCCACTGCAAGCAAATAGAAAAACAGCTTGGGGGCAGAGTCTCATATATATGTATATGTATATACTGTATATTGTTAAGATAACAACTACAACAAGTAACAATTGATACTGATCAAAGTATGATCAAAGTATAAATGAGATGAATTCATGAGGTTCAATGGTGAAAACATTCAAGCAGAAATCAGTGGGCACATTGGCAGATGGTGGCCGGTCTCTTGTTTCTGAGGATCATCAGCAGGGAGAGTCCACAGCAGTACACCAGACTCTTCACTATCAGCTGTGTGTACAGCAGACAGAACAACTTCACTTGGTACTGAGACGGGACAGAAGCTGCTGGAGGAGTAGAAACCTCTGAAACAGAAAAGCAGGGAAACATTTGGAGTTGCAGTGAGAAAAGTCAGTCCTCTGCTCTCTTTGACAGCGTCTCCACATGAAGCTGAACACAGTCACCGAGCCTTCGTTACCTTGTTCTGTGTGGGCCTCCACTGTCCCCCCCTCATGGTGGACGTAGCAGCGGTATTTATACGTGCTGTTCTCTTGCTGATTGATCAGCAAGATGGCGGCGGTGCGTCCCGACTCTCTGATCTCCAGCTGCTCCCCCTCAGCAGGGGCCAGCTCCTCCAGAGGACCGTCCTCCCTTCGTCTTTTCCAGGAGAACTGGACCAGAGGAGGAAACATGGCTGAGGCCAGACACAGCAGGGAGCTCTTCCCCTCCGGGGGGGCTCTGGGTGCTGCTGGGTACACGCTCACCACGGGCTTCACTACCGGCTCATCTGAAGTTTGACAGCAGCAACAAGCAGCACACACACACATTCACACAGTCAACAGCAGCTCCCAGCACGGCATTCAGTCTGATCCTGGAAACTACATGGACTCTGATCCCTAAAGTCCTCATCAGTACAGCAAAGAGTTCCCTCCATCTACTGGATCACCTTCATATGAACCACACCGCCCAGCTCACCCAGCACGGGTTATATGGGAATAAAGACAGTTATGGACACACATTATGGATTAATATCCCACGTCTATTCACTATAATTATTATTACTAACATAATATAGTGATGACATTTTCCTTCATAGAAGTATACGTTCTATATTATAACAAATAACATTTACTTTCACATTTAATACTTGAGCAAATTTGAAATATTATTATTATTATTATTAGTATTATTATTATTATTATTATTATTATTATTATCTGTATACCATATTTTAATTACCTACAACTACAATAACATGTTCAACTAGAAAATAATAGTCATTGCATCAATTGCTGCTATTGCAGCAATAAAACATACAGTTTAAGCCATATAAACTTCCCATAACTTTAATATTTTACTATATACATATCAAGGTATTATTATAGATAGATTGTTGCAGGGCTATACGTCTTTGTGAATGTCTGTTAACAACTCATTACCGTCATCCTGAAGCGCGTATGAAGCGGTTATTGAAATATACACTTTGGATGATTTGGCCATTTTTATAGTTACAACAGTATGTTTTTCCATTTATATCATGTTTCTATTGTGGAATATGTCGTTTTACTAGGTTTTTATGTGGGTTAGACCACTGGATATCCAAATAACCCCCCATCTTTCTAAAACTGCTTTTCCATGTCCATAAATTATTGTATAAACAATAAACACAGATATTTGTGCATTTACTGAAAATCCATGGAGTTATAGCCAGGTCGGTGACATGTGCCGTTACAGCCTGTTTTGCTTCAACAAAAACAACAAAACAAAAACATTTATAAAATTTATATTTTTAAAAACAGATTAAGATTAAGTTTAGTAATAGTAATTAGACTTTCAGTATGAACTTTAACTCATCTATGACACTGTTCATGAGGTGTTATACATTTCATATAAAGATCAAATATAACAAGTTATTTGAGTCTTAGTTCTAATTTGATAACAACTAATGAAAAAAATCACTAAATAAATGAAAAAAATCTCAACATTAAAGCGTGAATGATTTTTATAATTTATCAAATTTAAATAAAAACTGCAATTTAATAAAAGGACCATCTTGATCCCTGATTGGAAATTATTATAATAATTATTAAATGTACTTTCACACAAAGAAAGTGTCGTAGAGTTAACTTATTATAATAAATTACATATTTATCTTTTCATGAAATTCATTTATCATTTTATTACTATAATAGGCTACATATAACATATATTTATCATCTTGTATTTTACTCTAAGAGCTTCAGAAACAAATCAATATATCAGTAATTTCATAGTTTTTCACGAATATTTCACCTTTAATAAACAATTACAATAATATTTTCAGATTATGTTAATCATCAAATACTATTTATTTAAAATGAGCTAACATGCATATGAATCTCTCTCTATATATATACACACATGTACATATATATATATATATATATATATATATATATATATATATATATATATATATATATATCTTCCAATAAAAGACAAAAGGTACCATCATATAAAATACAATTGCCTTTAAGTTATTTTATTTATTATCCTAAACAATATAATTAAAGTTATACTCTTTACCAAATACATATTTGGTACATATACATATACATATATTAGTTTATGTTTACCATCATATTTGATCTTATTGCTGATTATCTGAGAGGATCAGAGACTGTATGTGTCTAACATTTTATCAAACCTTTTCTATAAATCAGTTTAATCTGCTGCAGAAATAAAGAATAACTGGAGCTGTGCCGTGAGATTTCAACATGTTTCCAGGAACTATGAACCTGTTTTATGTAGTTTAAGAACATTTTACAGTCACCTCTATAGCCTACAGACGTGTTCTGACATTTTTATTTATTATTTAATTTTTATTTTGAACCCAACTCAAGGAATTTGGTGTTTTTCAGCATAGTGCAGAGTTGATCTAATGCAGCTTAAAATGCGTTCCTATCCCTTAAAAAACAACAACTGATTATTTGGGAGGAAATGTTTCTTTATGTACAGCATCAAACCAAAAATACTGGAAGTATTTAACGTAGTGGTAGTACCGTTGGATCCCTTTTAAAGTCAAACCTTGCTGAAAGGTTCTTCAGATATGAATGCAATCGCTGCACGGCTGCAAGAATTCTCTTCTAATGATGAAACAACTAACATGTGAAGCCTGAAGCAGCAGAAACTCTTCAACCCTTTTGTTGTCTTCCCGTCAAAATGGAAATCAACATTTTTATCGATGTTTTTAACTTTTTCTTATGTTTTTGTCCCTTTTTTCAACACTTTTGATGCTTTTTTTCAATGTCACTTTTTTGACGTTTTCAACACTACGTAACACCAACTTACTAACTTTAGTTTCACAGTTATTATTGGAATTTATAGTCAATAAACCTTATTTATTGGAAATAACACCTAATGTTTGAGTTAGAAAAGCAGAAATTAGGAATTATTTAGACTAAAATTAAAGGAATGGATGTTGATGGATGATCACAGACTATAATATGTCAACTTTTACTCTCAATACTATTTGAAAAACACTTCAATTTGTTTTCAAATGCTATTAAATTGAATAAGACGCCCCAAAAAGTAGAGATTTGTACTTGCCAAAGAGCGTTGTGTGGAATCAATCATGTTATTTTGGGGAATTAAAAAGAACACTAATAAAGGAAAACGGGGCAATTTGACATGAGGACAACACGAGGGTTAAAACACATTTTCATCTTGTTCATTAAAATAACTGAAGGGAATTAAATGTTAATTCTTACCTGTTACGATCAGTTTAGTTCCAGAGCCAAAGATGAAGTCGTACCCTCCGCCGCCCACAGTCAAACTGAGTGATACAAAAACCTGTCTGCTGTTGAGTGCGTCTGCTGAGGTGAACCGGTCCAGATTATTAACCAGTTTCATATTCCAGCTCCATGATGTTTCTCTAATGTTCATATTAACATGACTGTCTCTTCCTTTCTGTCCTTTTTAGACACACTAGCAGAGTGTCTCTGTGAATTGTTGGTTCAGATGTTCATGTTCCTCAGAGGATGAATCCTACTGACTTTGATTAGTTTTAATCCAGTAACATCATCACCTCACATTTTTATATTGTTCATTACTATAAATGTATGTATGTGTGCTGCAATGTAGTTTTGTTTTTATCTGAAGTAGAATGAGTTGTGATCCTTGACGATGAGAAACATCATGGTCAGAAATATTAAAGCTGAAATTAAAGTTATTGGATGAAAAGGTTTGATGTAATTTAATTATTCATTCAAAGTGATTTCAGCCCCCATCCAGCTAGCAGCCATCCACTATCATTACAGCCCCGACCCTGGGACACATCCACAGTCAGCCCCCACCCAGCTAGCAGCCATCCACGATCATTACAGCCCCAAGGACACATCCACAGCCAGCCCCCAGCCAGCTGGCAGCCAAGCACTATCATTAAAGCCCCGTCCGGGGACATATCCGCAGTCAGCCCCCAGCCAGCTAGCAACAATCCACTATCATTACAGCCCCGACAATGGGACACATCCGCAGTCAGCCCCCAGCCAGCTAGCAACCATCCACTATCATTACAGCCCCAACAATGGGACACATCCGCAGTCAGCCCCCAGCCAGCTAGCAACAATCCACTATCATTACAGCCCTGGGGACACATCCACATTCAGCCCCCATCCAGCTAGCAGCCATCCACTATCATTCCAGTCCCAACCCTGGGACACATCCACAGTCAGCCCCCACCCAGCTAGCAGCCATCCACTATCATTACAGCCCCAAGGACACATCCACAGCCAGCCCCCAGCCAGCTGGCAGCCAAGCACTATCATTAAAGCCCCGATCCGGGGACATATCCGCAGTCAGCCCCCAGCCAGCTAGCAACAATCCACTATCATTACAGCCCCGACAATGGGACACATCCGCAGTCAGCCCCCAGCCAGCTAGCAACCATCCACTATCATTACAGCCCCAACAATGGGACACATCTGCAGTCAGCCCCCACCCAGCTAGCAGCCATCCACTATCATTACAGCCCCAAGGACACATCCACAGACAGCCCCCAGCCAGCTGGCAGCCATCCACTATCATTAAAGCCCCGGTCCGGGGACACATCCGCAGTCAGCCCCCAGCCAGCTAGCAACAATCCACTATCATTACAGCCCCGACAATGGGACACATCCGCAGTCAGCCCCCAGCCAGCTAGCAACCATCCACTATCATTACAGCCCCAACAAATGGGACACATCCGCAGTAAGCCCCCACCCAGCTAGCAGTCATCCACTATCATTACAGCCCCAAGGACACATCCACAGCCAGCCCCCAGCCAGCTGGCAGCCATCCACTATCATTAAAGCCCCGGTCCGGGGACACATCCGCAGTCAGCCCCCAGCCAGCTAGCAACCATCCACTATCATTACAGCCCCAACAATGGGACACATCCGCAGTCAGCCCTCAGCCAGCTAGCAGCCATCCACTATCATTACAGCCCCGGGGACACATCCACAGTCAGCCCCCAGCCAGCTAGCAACCATTCCGGTCAGCACTTAACTCTGGTGCTAAGGACGCTAACGTCAGTTTACTGAACCGTCGGTAAACAGACCCAGGCACCCGAGTCAGCAAAGCGGCCACTTGTAACAGTACACCGATGTTAGTGTTACCGGTGCCCCCCCCCCCCCGATTTAGCTTTTAGCCGTCTGCACAATTAGCTAAATTTACCAGACAAAACAGGAATAAGGCTCCAAATGGGTCCTGTTCACTTTATACATGCTTCCTTTAGGCAATATTATCAGGAAGCAGTCCATAAACTTTCATTATTATGCAGATGATACTCAATTATATCTATCGATCAAGCCGGATGAAACTAATCAGTTAGCTAAACTTCAAATGTGCCTTCAGGATATTAAAACCTGGATGAGCTGTAATTTTCTAATGTTAAACTCAGATAAAACTGAAGTTATTGCTCTGGGGCCCAAGCACCTCTGTGACGCATTATCCAAAGAGATAGTTACTCTGGATGGCATCACTCTGGATGGTCTCCAGCACCACTGGGAGGAATCTTGGAGTTATCTTCGATCAGGATATGTCCTTTAATTCCCACATAAAGCAAATTTCAAAGATCGCCTTTTTTCAGCTACGTAATATTGCAAAAATCTGGAATATCCTGTCTAAAAATGATGTAGAAAAACTAGTCCATGCATGTGTTACTTCAAGGCTGGATTACTGCAATTCTCTATTATTAGGCTGCTCGAAAAGTAAATAAAGACTCTTCAGCTGATCCAGAATGCTGCAGCACGTGTTCTGACAGGAACCAGGAAAAGAGATCACATCTCTCCTGTTTTAGCTTCTCTGCATTGGCTTCCTGTAAAATCCAGAATAGAATTTAAAATCCTTCTTCTCACCTACAAAGCTCTTCATGGTCAGGCACCATCTTATCTTAAAGAGCTCATAGTACCTTACTACCCCACCAGAGCACTGCGCTCCCAGAATGCAGGGTTACTTGTGGTTCCTAGAGTCTTTCTATCTTTCCATTTGTGTGCATCCATGTCCCAGAAATGCTTGTTACTAACCTAGCTCTGGGGAGTCATTCCCCGGAGTCCTTATGTTCTTTTTCGCCCAGCATGTTTCCTTGGATCAGGGAGGCTCCAACATCATGGTAGCTGCTGTCGCCATGGTCCCGCTACACGTTCTGCAATGCCATGTTCATCCTCCTACATCCTGCTGTGCCTTGTAATGCTGCACAGTGCCCTGCTATGCCATGAACTACTACAAAGAACTACTACAAACTACTATTTTTTGTGACTGTTATTGCCACTCTTCATTCTAACCCCAACCGGTCGTCAGACACCGCCTACCAAGAGCCTGGGTCTGTCCCAGGTTTCTGCCTAAAAGGAAGTTTTTCCTCGCCACTGTCGCACTGTTGCTTGCTCTGGAAGGAACTACTAGAACTGTTGGGTCCTTGTAAATTATGGAGTGTGGTTTAGACCTACTCTATCTGTAAAGTGTCTCGAGATAAAACTTGTTATGAATTGATACTATGAATAAAATTGAAATTGAAATTGAAATTGAAAAGGAAGCCTAGTAAGTTAAAGATGTGGTATCACTGGATCTGGGTGAGAAGGATAACTCTGGGAGTTGGAAGGCGTGTTTCGCGATTCTGCCTTCTCCCACCGCAACACAGGTTCAGGGACCTGAGTGTCGTGATATCGGTTCATTTTCCATATCGTTACAGCTTTATAAAATATATTTATATACATATTTACTCAGGAAGTGTAATCAGTTAATTGTTAGTTATTACTTAAAAAGTAGTATTACCTTACATATTAGTTAGTATCAAAAGTATTTAGTTATGGTACTTGTTATATTACTATACTGCTTCCTAACTGGATTAATAAATGTAATATAATGACTTTGGAACTTGTAATCCCTTACAGTACTCATTACTGGGGAAAGTACCCTAATAATATAAGAGTAATATATTACTTAGTAATGCGTTAACACTGTTTGTGACTCTGGTCTGTGGTTGGCTGATCTCTTCCTGTCACAAACACTGGTTGACATCTGTTCATCTGGTGGTTTTTGTTCAGGCTGCAGGGATCAGTTCTCACTGTGGGGAGCATACTTCACACAGGAGCAGTAGTAGGAGGCTGAATGATTGAGTTTAACTTTCTGGATCTGCAACTCCCAGCCGTTCTGTTTATTCACAGATGAGAAATCATCTTTCTGAGGATGATTGAAACCTGAATGAACTCCACCATCCCTCTGGTCAATAGCAAAAATAACTGTGAATGTTTCTGTGTCTCTCTTCTGGTACCAGAATACATAATCATCGTCACACTGCTCAGTGACTCGAAAGCTGAAGGAGACGTCTCCACCAACTCTCCTGGTCAATGTTAAATCCTCCTGAATCAGCTGTGTTGCCATGGCGGCCAGCGCTGTAGAGAAACAGACAGGTAGATGAAGGTGAGCGGGACCCAGTGTGTATTAATGGTGGAGTTTGTCGGCTCCTGATTGGCTGGAAACACTCACCTGAACCCAGACAGCACAGAGCAGCAGCTGGGAGGAGAAGCATTTTGTTCAGTGGTGTTTCCTGTGGTGGACCTGGGGAGAAGTGGCGCTCTGATGCAGCTGAGGCCAAACAAGGACGAGCTGTGAGATCAGACGAGGGCCACGTGGTTTCTAACAGCTCCTCACATCTCCCATCAGCCCCTGCAGCAGGCAGATAAGGCTGCTGTCTGACAACAGGCCTTTCTCACTGAAGACATTTTGACTTTGAGTGTACCATGAAGGATGGCTCTGTTGTGTTCAAGTGTTCCCGTAAACCACGATGGTGAGACAGCCAACAGGAACAACACAGGACCCTGAAACTGAAGCAGCTACATGGAATTCAGCAATTTATTATTCACACTAGTACCATGTAAAAATGTCTACTATGTAATAATAACAATAAGAAGAAGGAATGGACAAAGGCAAAACATGCAACCAAAAATGTTACAGCAAAAAAATCAAGTATTAAATAAAATAAAATATAATAATGGAGTAATAAAAATATAAAAATATATTTAAATAAAAATATAAAATGGAGAGAACATAACATCTATAAACTTTGTGTTTTAAGAAGGGATTTAAAAGAGATTCCTGATCCTGCGAGCTTTGTCTCCTTAAGACTGATTTATGAATCGACGCTGTACCCCCGCAGACCCCTGAACCCCCCTCTGAGACCTCCACTCTGTGTGGTATTTGAAGTCTGTGGTGTAAGATAGATAGATAGATAGATAGATAGATAGATAGATAGATAGATAGATAGATAGATAGATAGAGTGAAAGACAGATAGATAGATAGATAGATAAATAGATAGATAGATAGATAGATAGATAGATAGATAGATAGATAGATAGATAGATAGATAGATAGATAGATAGACTTTAATTGATCATTCCACACAGCTCATCAGATAGACAGACACACAACAATACACAACACCAAGCATCTCTTTAAAATCCATAAATAAAATAGTAAAGTGCAGTATCATAGCACCAGTGGGCAATCAATAGTACGGTGCAACATCATCAGTGACATTTTAATATTAGCCGTCCTTTCCTCCCCAGCCTTCATGCTCTTAGATCGCCGGCACAACAATAACTCAGCTCTTCCAACATGGCCGCCGGACACATTTCTAACTAAACCTGACTTCACGCTGGGTTTGTGTGTCTGCTGCCGGTGCTGACAGCAACCACCACAGAGAGAGAGGGCCACCCTGTGGTTAGTCACAGGAAGTGCAAGGGCACCCAGGTGATGCTGATGAGGATGGTCGCCCATGACGACATGATGATGCTCTTACCTCTTGTTGTCTGCTGGCCAAGAAAAAACAGTGACATCTCGTGGATAAAGAAACACACAACAGTCCACAACAAGTATTACTGGTAGAACTGTTCTTCTATTAGTTACATCATAGAAAAGCTTTTTTACACTTAGACTCTCTTCGTTGATCCTTTTGGGATGATTCCTGCAAGGAAATTGAATTTCCAGCAACTCACAAAAAAGGTATAACAAATACAGAAAAGAGAAGAAAAACAGGATAAAAATAACAATAATAACAATAACAATAAAAAATATCACAGGGTTCAATTTTTTTTTCTTGATAGGGACTTCAAAGTAGTTTCACACATGTGGTCCAACGTGGTTCTGAAACATATCCTGCAAGCTCTGTAACGATTGGACAAACAGTGCACTTTGTTTAAAATGCCTACAACTGGTTTGTCAAAAACCTTTATTTTCAGTTCAGTGTGATATGTAGCTCACGGCGATGTGAGAAAAGCAGACGACAACACAAAAACAATCGCTAATAATAATAATAATAATAATAATAAGCATATGGGAACAAACCCTGTGAGTTTTGTGTTGATTGGGTTCATGGTTGCTGATTTCTGTCCATTAATAAGCAGTTGATAATGGAGGAGACAGCAGAGAATTGAACACAATCATTTGCATGGATGTACCAAAGCATTTGCAGCTTGTTCAAAGAAATGAGAAACGTCTTTTTTGATGTGAAGTGACCCGATGATGTGGAGATGGGACGGGAAGTTTGGAGGATTTCAGTTGTGATGTGAGAAATGTACCAAAGCGACTGAGAAAAGGTGTAATCAACCCGGGGAAGAACAGATTCTGGAGGATGCATGGAGGTGTTATTGTGACGTCAGCAGGACAGTTTGGAACCGGGTGTTGTTGGAGACACTAGAGGACAGCAGTGGGACGGTTGGATTCTCCACAGCAGCATCACTATCACTAAAAGCTTCATTGTAAGGTACGCTTTATTTTTTAGGAATTAGTTTGGTGTTGTCGGTGCATGAACTCACTCAAAACCCTCAGACTACAGTGTTGAATTTCCTTAAATGACTTTAAAGGTTATGTTAAAACCATAGAACAGGAGTCCAGGAATTCATTTCTCTGCTGGTTGGAAGTGTATGACTTTGCATGAGACAAATAATCTTGAAACACGTCTGTGTCGTTGTAAAGGTCAGATACAAAAATACATATTCTGTCATTTCTGCCAAGGTGCCCTTGAGCAAGGCACCTAACCCCCAACTGCTCGGGGCGCCTTTCCAAGGGCAGCCCCCCCCCTCACTCTGACATCTCTACATTAGTGCATGTATAGGTACTGAGCGTGTGTGTGTAATTCAGGCCTGTGTGTAATGTGTGTAATAACAACAGAGTGTAAATTGGAATTTCCCCTTGTGGGATTAATAAAGTATAGATTATTATGATTATTATTCATTTGGAGGACTTGACACCCCCAGTTTCAGATCCAGAAAGTGCTGTTACAGGCGGAAGTGCAGCTGTGGTGGTTTCTCAGTGTCTCATTTGGTGGCTGACCTCAACATGGAGGAAGTAGAGATCAGAGCCCTGAGCTCCTTCCAGAGAGCAGCACCGGAGCCACTACTTCAGATATGATAATAACACCTGGATTAAACTCTTCTGAGCCCTCCGCTGGCTTCGCCTTTACAAACTAACCCTCTCAACTTCATATTAGATTCTAGTGGGGAGACCAAAGTTTACAGAAATACCAACTCTGTCTGGCTGGATGTTGGTGAAATGTGTCTAAAATGAAGCAGCAGTCATGTAGAAATGTTCCATTCAAATATTTCCCTCAGTCAAACATCACGTAGCTTTAACGGAGAGACTGAATAACAGTGATGCTGAGCTTTTATGTCTGATATACACTCAGTTACACAAATGGGACATTTACGGGATAAAGTCATAGTTCAGGAGTTTTGTATTTCCAGTGTTGTCTATCTCATAAGTACCAAAAGTACCGTTGCAGGGGCTGATGGGAGATGTGAGGAGCTGTTAGAACCACGTGGCCCTCGTCTGATCTCACAGCTCGTCCTTGTTTGGCCTCAGCTGCATCAGGGCGCCACTTCTCCCCAGGTCCACCACAGGAAACACCACTGAACAAAATGCTTCTCCTCCCAGCTGCTGCTCTGTGCTGTCTGGGTTCAGGTGAGTGTTTCCAGCCAATCAGGAGCCGACAAACTCCACCTTTAACACAGTTGGGGGAGACGTCTCCTTCAGCTGTCGAGGCACTAAGCAGTGTGACGGTAGTTATGTAGACTGGTTCCAGAAGAGAGACATTCACAAGGATTCTGCGTATTGACCAGAGGGATGGTGGAGTTCATTCAGGTTTCAATCATCCTCAGGAAGATGATTTCTCATCTGTGAATAAACAGAACGGCTGGGAGTTGCAGATCCAGAAAGTTAAACTCGATCATTCAGCCTCCTACTACTGCTCATGTTGGAAGTATGCTCCCCACAGTGAGAACTGATCCCTGCAGCCTGAACAAAAACCTCCAGATGAACAGATGTCAACCAGTGTTTGTGACAGGAAGAGATCAGCCAACCACAGCCCAGGTTCACATATTTCTCCTCCTCGTGAGATTGTGTGTGTGCAGCTTTGACAACTGTAAGTCATATAACTGATGTCAGTTCATTTAAGCCCGTTGTTGTATTGGTCCATAGTTCTTTGGGTCATCAATACCAAATTGAATCTAATTGGATGTGATTATACACAGACTTCTCAGAAAATTACACTTGAATTCATATCTTGCTACTCGGTCAGAATCTTATTAAATTGGAGTCCCAGTCTCTGTCACAATAAATAAGCTATATGTTTCAGGCTATTATTAAAATGTAGCCAATGGCATTTAAGGCACTTTTTTTCCATGTCCATATATATATATATATATATATATATATATATATATATATATATATATATATATATATATATATATATATAAACATGTATTATATTGAGAATGTGCTGCCTGACCTCCACCACCAGATGGCGCCCATATCTATATATAATATATATTATATTGAGAATGTGCTGCCTGATCTCCACCACCAGATGGCGTCCATATCTATATATAATATATATTATATTGAGAATGTGCTGCCTGACCTCCACCACCAGATGGCGCCCATATCTATATATAATATATATTATATTGAGAATGTGCTGCCTGACCTCCACCACCAGATGGCGCCCATGTCTATATATAATATATATTATATTGAGAATGTGCTGCCTGACCTCCGCCACCAGATGGCGCCCATATCTATATATAATATATATTATATTGAGAATGTGCTGCCTGACCTCCGCCACCAGATGGCGCCCATATCTATATATAATATATATTATATTGAGAATGTGCTGCCTGACCTCCACCACCAGATGGCGCCCATATCTATATATAATATATATTATATTGAGAATGTGCTGCCTGATCTCCACCACCAGATGGCGACCATATCTATATATAATATATATTATATTGAGAATGTGCTGCCTGACCTCCACCACCAGATGGCGCCCGTGCAGAGTCCAGCATTTAGCTCCGCCCCCATTCAGCCAATCCCCGATCTGCGTTTTGCAGATTCGGCCTCTGCCTCTAGAGGGCAGTAGCAAAGATTCTACAGCAGATGTGCTACCTATATGCTAAAATATACAATGACTGAGGAAGCCTAGTGACCAGTCCATAGCAACCAGTACATGTGTTGAAGTTGTTATTACCCATAGTGCTTTGTTGAATGGTCTCAATATTATATTGTTTTATTTTACGTGAATACTAGTTTACTAGAGGAGTAACTTAGTATTTGAAGTAATGCAGTAATGCAGGAAGTGTACATTTAGTTTCCATGCTTATTGTGTTTCAATAACAATGTTAGTGAGGAAATCTACTGAAATGGTTCCATAACAGTGGAGTGGGATGTGGAAGATCAGAAGGCAAAGGTAATGGATGCAATGTAGTTATTGTGTAAGGATAATTAATGTAAATATATAACTGTTGTTCTCTCAACAAAAGGAAACAGTCATTCCTGACAGTGGTAAATTCTATCATTGTTAATATCTGCCATGATGAAAGAATCTTTGGCCTACAATTGATAAAGACTCAAAATGTATCTCATTCATTTATGAAACTGTTTAATAATTAAATCCCCACAATGTTGTTCATCTTAATTTTGTGTCACTATTTGATGCAATGTCCAATTGCTATGTCCCCTTCTTTACATGTTGCTGTACTTCTTCAGCACTGCAACCTTCTTTATCTGATAAATCCAATCCTTTATCCACCAGCTGATCTCTAACAGTTCTGAGACTATACTGTGTGCTGAATCTAAATGAACCTTTAGTCCATATGAGGGCCGAGCCAGGCTATCAATCTGGTGCATCAATGTCACTAGGAAGCATACCAGTAGAAATATATATATATATATATATATATATATATAGCTATACACATAACAGCAGCCACGGCCCCATCCAGAAATCCTAAGACTGCAGCTATGGCAACGGTTCTGGATGGGATCATACCTCAGAAGATTGAAGATTGAGGTTTTTCGGACCAAAATGAGCCGACGCCCGCTGGAACTGTGGAGATACTAACGGAGATATTTCAGAGAAAGTCTGGAGACAGAAACGGAGACGCCTCGCTGAGTTTTGTGTGTTTGTGTCGACTTCAAAGAAACTTGTAAGAAAGTGTGTTTTCACCGCCGAGTGAACACGTACATGTCAATCAGCAGACTAACTGTCTAAGTTACCGTACAGTTCCTCTACGAAGAGGAGAAAACTCTTCCTCCTCCATGTTAACTTACAAATACTTTATTACACCTATGGATTGGATTTTATTCATGAATAATTTAGACTTTATTTCTAACTTTAGCATGGCCTATTCTGATTGAATGTTGTTTTTTTTAAATGTAATGTTGCAAGGTGTTTCTGGGCTTATCTTTTTTTTTTCTTTTTTTTATGACCATTGCCTTTCAAGTCAATGACAGATCGGAGCTGCATTTCCTTGATGAAAAATTGCTAAAGTGCTGTTTTACGTGGCTCGTTGGTCTAGGGGTATGATTCTCGCTTAGGGTGCGAGAGGTCCCGGGTTCAAATCCCGGACGAGCCCAAAGGATACAACGTATCAATTAGTATCAGGTCCACCCTGATGATGGAAAGTAGGTGTGTGTGTCATGTAGAATAATAGGCAAAAATGCCTAATAAAACATTTTCTAATTTAATCCAAAAACTGAAGACTTTGATCTCAGCTGTATATTTGTGATTGATCCTTGACTCTGGCCTAACAAGATTAGTAGGAAGCAAAAGTGTAATAGAGCATTTTGGCAACTTTGCATAGCTTGCTTCAACTGCAGTTATAGTCCTGGACAAACTGAAGGCAGGACACACTCAGACATACAGAGTATTGCAGTGTCTGGGAAACGGTTGCCATGGCTACATATGATCAGTGGCCATGTTTGTAAACACAGCTAGGAAGCCTTTGATCTCTGTGATGTCATCTCTTTGATCTGTTAACGATGCAGCTGCTGTAACTGTCAACTGTGGGAAACCGCAGCTCCTCAGACACTGAACCAGCTCTCAAACAAATGGTCAGACGGGCAAAATGAAAAGTTATTTCAGTCAAATAACCTCCTCGTGGGCACCAGAAGGCCTTTGTGAACGTATTGATATAAAATTCATGTTGCTAAACTTAAAAATGTGGGCGTATCAGCGATTTAAAAAGAGCTTTGCTCTGCGTCGTGCTCAGAAATGTGGACGGTGTTTAACATGGCAGTGAATGGAGGAAGATTGGGAACTCTTGTTGAGAGAAAAGTATAATTCATATCGCATGAATGAGCACATTGGCTGAAACTAACTAACTTTTAGGTCTGGTGAGCCAATGAAGATCTTTATTTATTAATATATAGACAGTCCCATATGGTCTAGCGGTTAGGATTCCTGGTTTTCACCCAGGTGGCCCGGGTCCTGTGTTAAAATCAATGATGTAGGTACAGTTGTGTTTAAAAAACTTAATAATGGTCAAAATCATTAGAATAGAATAATATAAAGGCATTGGGAACATTAAACATTAAATTCCAGATAAAACGATGACTAGCGACTAGCCTATCACAGAACAGTGTGGGGGGGGGGCTCTGTGACGACTAGCCTATCACAGAACGCAGACACAGTTGGCTACCCAATGAGGAGTTTTATTCAATCCGAGCACAGATATTGACTGTATTACTCGCATAATACTCGTACTCGGCAAAAGGGCTTTATCCGTACCTTTACAGAAAGTGAAGAAAAAAGACAAACTGTACAAATGTATGTCATAGATACAGACCGTACTCTCTGATAAGCATCTCTAAAAAACTAGAACTAGACATGTTGGTGGTGAAAACCATGAATAGTAATTTTTCTAACTGTAACTGTTTAAAATTTTGGAAGTGCTGACCCGGAAGTGGACAGGATTTAACCTGGAAGTGGATCATGTTGTCTTGAAAAGGGCAGGCTTTAGCTGGTATGTTATTTTAAGCATGCAATTGATATTAACCATTTTACTTCTGTTGGGCTCGTCCGGGATTTGAACCCCAGACCTCTCGCACCCAAAGTGAGAATCATACCCCTAGACCAACGAGCCGCATAAAAAAAGTATTTTTTTAGCAATTTTTCATCAAGGAAATGCAGCTCCACTCTGTCATTGACTTGCAAGGCAATGGTCAAGTAGTTTGGCATGGGGACTTCTACGGATCAAGTAGATTGAATAAATTAGAGCCAGCGGACGGTTAAAAAAAGAAAAGAAATCTGCGACAGGCAGAGACGCAACGCGAGTCGCATTCTATGTCTGAAAGCCCACGTTTACCAGAAATCTACTGGTTACTAAGGAAGTACCACAAACCCAAGTTAAAAACAAAGCTGAAGCTGAAGAAACCCTAAACGTTAACGGGAAAGACCGGGACCTGAGTGACTGAGAGAGAGAGAGAGAGAGAGAGACTGTGACGACTAGCCTATCACAGAACAGTGTAGGGGGGCGCGCTGTGATGACTAGCCTATCACAGAACAGTGTGGGGGCGCTGTGACGACTAGCCTATCACAGAACAGTGTGGGGGCGCTGTGACGACTAGCCTATCACAGAACGCAGACACAGTCGGCTACCCAATGAGGAGTTTTATTCAATCCGAGCACAGATATTGACTGTATTACTCGTATAATACTCGTACTCGGCAAAAGGGCTTTATCCGTACCGGATACCCGTTTCAGCCGAGTATCCGGCTCGTCTCTAGTAACAACTAACAATTCCAAGGATGGTTTATCTAGTACTGCTGATTCTAAAAACAACACCAACAGAGAAAGCTTGATGATAGCTGTGCTTGAGTTAAACTGAAGGATTTAGAGCTGTTTTAGCACATGTTGAAAAGCTATTTACGCATCATTTGGCTTTTTACTGTGTATTTAATTTACTTTGATAGACAGTTTGTACAGGAGTAAACTTGGAAATGAGGGTCAAGTAATTTAATAGCTAAAGAACAGAACAAACCCTAAAGTCAACCCTAAGATCTTGTTATCCGTAGTCAGACGTATTACCCATCGCCCCACTAGCCCTACGTTCAGAGAGCATTGGGAGTAGCTGGGTTCTCACACCATTCTATGCTAACAGGGTTGTACATTTACTTTGATAGCCAGTTTGTACAGGAGTAAAGTTGGAAATGACGAACAATTCAGGTTTCCCTAATTGATGAGTAACAGCTAGGGATGAGCGAGTACAGCATCGTCTCTATCTCTATCTGTATCTTTACTATGCTACATTGTGTTAATTTCCATTACTATCCGGCATTGTCTGATTGTTTGCACCGCAACTATTTATTACCTAGCAATTATGTATATTGCAAAGGGAGTTGCTTATTGTTCTTTATTTGTATATGTGCATTCATTATGTACATTTTATATTTACTTAATATACTGTATTTCTTTATTTTACAACAAGCACTGTATTCAAGGCTGGATCTGGATGTCAAGACATCTGTTGAACTAAAACCAAAGGTTGCAGCGACTCTCTCACCGGAGCACATAGCCAGTTCGGGGTAGCACCAGAGATAACGTACACGGACTTCACATCTACTTTGAAGAAACTAGAATATAACAGGTTTTCAGTAATTTGACATTTTTTGGTAAAGTAGTTAATTCCATATGTGTTCATTCATAGTTCTGATGACTTCAGTGAGAATCTACAATGTAAATAGTCATGGAAATAAAGAAAACGCATTGAATGAGAAGGTGTAACCAAACTTTTGGTTGGTACTGTACGTGTCGTTTGATTTGCCCTTAGACGGGGGCAGTTTGGAAATAGGGGGCAAGTGGATCTGCTTGTACTCCAACTTGAGCTTCTTCAGGTTATCTGTCAGCCTTTTGTTCTCCTCTTCCACTTCCTTGTTCTTCACCTCGTGCGCTGTGAGGAATGCATGTGATGCCATTACCATTTTATTCAGGTGTCTGTTATGTTTCTGACACTCTTGGTACTTATATATTGCGTCATCTGGTTGCCGTGCCAACTTGCACTTCAGCTCCTCAATCTCCTTGTTCTTTTTCAGAAGTTGTCCCCCTAGGTGCTGTCTCTGCTGCTTGTACATCCGTTTTAGATTGGAATTCCCATTTCCCGTTTTCCACCTGGTTCTATCTCAGCGTGAACTAGCTGCATGCCGCTGCAGTATTGTGACTTTGACGTCATGCTCAAGCTGAAGTCTCTTGATCTGCAGCCTGAGAGCCTTGACTGTATCTGCAGATTCCCTCACCGTTTCTCCTAGCGAGGCCTTCTCAGCGTCCTGGAGGTTGAGCCTCCGTGTTTGCTGCACAGCTTGTTCGTTGTCCTGCTGCACCTCGTGTTCCAGCTTCTCCTTCTCTGCCAGCTGATGGGCCTTATCAGCAGAAACTATGGGAAACGTCTGCACCATCTTTGTTTCTGCCAGCTGCTCGCTCACTTTTTCCAGCCGGTACCTCAGAGAATCCAAATTCATCTTCACGTCGACCAGCTCTGCGGTCGTTAAATTGGCTTCACAATACTCGCCTTTCAGTTTCCTATGCAGTTTTCTAATTGTTTTCTTCATCCTACCCATTTCCTTCTGAGCCTTGAAGATATTTTCCGTGATGGTTTTTTTCTCAGTCCTGAAACCCTCACTCTGAATTGTTAGCCGTCTTTGCTGGCTATCTGACTCACTAATGAGATTTCTAACATTCATAATCTCCATGTCTCTGGCCATAGTGTGCTGGGCGAGCTCTCTCTCTCTCCTTATTTTAGAGTTTAGTTTTCAGTTCACTGCAAAGTTGAGTTCACTTTCCAGGTTTTCTACGAGCTTACGCTGTTTCTCTGCCTCTTTTTCTAGGGTGTTCTTTTCATGCTGCACAATCTCCATATTGTTTTTCCGGTTCTTGCTTGTCAACATCACTATCTCCTTTGAAAATAGATGGATTTCTTTCTTGTAGATGTCATTTTTTTTTTTTTTTATCTTTTAAGTTCATTCAGTTGTCTCCCACATTGTCAAGTCTGTCTTTAAAAGGCTTCAGCTTTTGTACTTCTTCTTTGCAAAGTTTTGCATATGATCTCAATTTATTTAACTCCTGTTATCAAACTGATATCTGTGTCCTTGTTTTGCAACAGTTGGTTCTGTTTTTCAGTTTTTTGAGGGCATAATGTTAATTCCCTATCGTCTCTTGGATCTGATGACACAATTTCTGCACACGCAAGATCAATTCTTTTTTCTCTGTCTGTGTGTTGATTAAAGCCCATGTTGCAGGTTAACCACCACTGTTGATTATTGGGTACAAACAACACTTAAGATATGTATATCATTTTTAAAAATGTCTCGAAATAGTGTTAAATGTGAGTTTTTGGTCATCTTTAGTATTCACAGGTTTATTAAGTCTATTCGTCTAACGTCACAACGGGGAGCGAAGTCTCAGCCGAGCACTAGAACTACGGTGACTGACTGGGAGGAGGAAGAAGAGGAAGAGGAGGAAAGGCCAGCAGCTGTATAATTACCAACCTGCCAGATGTGAGAGGGCAAATGAGGAATTGCCAAGATTTTGGGAAGTCTCCTTCATTTATCTCCTTCATTTAGCAACGCAGCAGTGCATACAATGACTTTACTTTTTACTATCAGTGAATAGCACCGAGTGAACGTCAACGTTTTCTTTCTATCTAGTGACAGTGATCATGTCGTTAGTTCAGATAAGTACTGGTACATTTATCTAGATATAGGGATAGAAGGCATCCCCCCCCCAAGTGTTATTTCTAAGCGTTTACCTCTTCCTCCGGTGAAAACGTGTTGCTGTTTGGCAGGTGCTTGTGTGCGTGGTGGCGAAGCTGCGGTGGAGAGCGGGTGGTGTAGGGGAGTGAGTGGGTGGAGAGCGGGTGCTGTAGGGGAGTGAGTGGGTGGAGAGCGGGTGGTGTAGGGGAGTGAGTGGTGGAGAGCGGGTGGTGTAGGGGAGTGAGTGGGTGGAGAGCGGGTGGTGTAGGGGAGTGAGTGGTGGAGAGCGGGTGGTGTAGGGGAGTGAGTGCGTTAGAGCCGCCGGTCAAGCAGCTCCCCCCCCCGCGATCAGCTGATCTGACGATGCCTAAATCTGTTTGTGACATTTCAGACAGGATCATGGTCCTCTCCAACCAGCATGCACCATATTTTAATTGTTTATATTAACTTTACCATTCTCTTTAGACTGAGTCATATGAAAGGCTCCTTATCCCTAGACAACACCAGTTCACTGCATACAGACAGGCTATACAAAATAAACGTCTTATGACAGTATCAAGACAGTCATTATGGGCCATTATAGCCATTCCCCTTGATATCATATAATCTAAAGAAAACAGAATAAGATATGGTGATACCTCATAATAGCAGTGTTAGAAATGATACAAACACCAATCCACTACTATTACCACTGCTACAGTAGTACTAGTACTGCGCATTAGAACTGATACTACTACAGTAGTACTAGTACTGAGCATCTCAATGACAATATAGCTTTACTCCAGATGTAGTGTAGGAAAGAGGTGACCAGTATTACTGTGCAGGGTACACAGTAATAAATATTGAATTATATTGTTATTAGGACGTGGGTTATAAGAAAGACATGTATTTTCAAAAACATTAAAGTTTGGTTAAACAACAATGGACAGAGTGTAATTTAACATATGTTCTATTTATTTGGGCAAAAAGCATCATTTTAAAATAAATCCATATGGAAGTTGTTAAGGAAAGAGCAGTTTGGAGCAAAATCAATATTTTATAGATTACGATTAGCTGAGAGCTCCATAAAACATTTTCACAGTATACTCAACAGTACACGTATTTGTACACCGTTGTATCCTTCAAAATTCTTTTAAAAGCTTGTCCAAGTCCGTTGTCTGTGAGGTTGAAACATCCACACCAGTCCAGGCTTTCCATGAGTCCTGGAGCTCAGACCTGGTCCCTGAGAATCTGAACTTCATTCCCCCGGTCTGCAGACTGCTCGCCGCTCCACACCGCCGTGTGGTCGGACGCGTCTCTCCAGGCCGCGCACACTCAGGCTACGCTTCATTTGCCTTTAACATCATAAATTAAAATAATGTCCAGGATCTTATATAGGATTATAACCTATATAAGTGTCTCTATTTCAAACATCACTGCAGGTTGATTGTGGGCGACAACGCTGTCGTGGTTAGCTTACCGAAACTCTACTGCCGAAGTTGCTGGCTGGCTACGCAACGTTAGCTATATCCGTTAGCATACGTACAGGCTAACTATAGCCAGTTAACTTTGTGTGTAACGTAACAAAGACCCACCCATCTCTGTTTTTATGGTGTATGTGGCATTTGAAAGGTTGTATATAATTAAAATAGTAAATAAATGTCTGAAATGAAATTTTTAAATATCGATTTTTGAGTAGGAGATTGCTCAAACATCGTTTGGACGTGCTGGTGCGTCTTTCATCCTCGGAGGGTTAAGGTACATTTTCGGATGTATTCTTGTAATTAAACTTTTTTAAATATTTTAATTTCACATTTTTTAAGCTGGGATGTCACTTTGCCAAAAATATTTGTTGATAAAGTTTACAATTGAAAAAACAACAGAAGAGAACCGAAGAATGCATAGAATGTGCTGATGTCACATAAGAAGGATCAGAGCTAAGAAACCAAAGGTGGGGTGATGTCACATGAAAGGATCTGATCAAGGTGGGGGATGTGATGATGTCACCAGCTGCCTGATTCCAAGCATAGGCAGACTCATATCTCAACTCCACATAATAATTAATTAATTGCATTAATGATAAATTGAACAGGTGTTCCTAATAATCCTTTAGGTGAGTGTAGAGCAACCCAAAGATAACACACATTGACATGACCTCTATCTGAAGGTAGGGTATTGCAAACCATAAACATATCAATCTTTACGGTCCGTGGTATGTAGGTCACTTGATTGAATATAAGAAAATATATAAGGCTCCACACGACAGGTTTGTGATACATGGCGCGCAACTGCATGTAAATGAACAAGCTAGTTTCTGTGACCGAGAAACCACCAGTAAAATGACTGACACATCATTATTTGAGGAATTTTCTTGGATACCAAATATTTGAATTCAAAGTCAGAGTCCAATTGAAGTGTAAGAAAAATACCTTCTGTGGCTTGAAGATCGAGCTCTTACCCATAAAACATCTGGCTGACGTAGTCTCTGTGGCGCAATAGGTCAGTGCAGTCGGCTGTTAACCGTGCCCAGCTAGCTCAGTCGGTAGAGCATGAGACTCTTAATCTCAGGGTCGTGGGTTCGACCCCCACGTTGGGTGGTGTGTTTTAGAGAGTGGCAGTGGTTCATTGGATGGGATTGGCTGTCAGTCACAAGATTGGCAGTTCCATCCCAGTATAACAATCCCTGTAATTTCCCAGACTAAAATGTTCCAGCATTATACGATCATGTCCAGCGCTTACGTAATGTTCCTCAAATCAATCCAAAGTCTGGTGACAATGCATGTTCAAATGCTGAATGTAGGACTAGTGGATCAATGGATAACGCGTCTGACTACGGATCAGAAGATTCTAGATTCGACCCCTAGCTAGCTCTAAGTGCTATTTGGCTACTAAATTTATTGTTTGTCATTTCAAACTTTACCCCTTAATATCAGTATAGTCGCTATTCAGAGTTCCAACTATGCTATGACAACAACAAGGCCCTCCTGTTACCAAGTGGCCGTGATCGTATAGTGGTTAGTACTCTGGTTGTGGCCGCAGCAACCCCGGTTAGAATCCGGGTCACGGCAGCTTTGTAAAGCAGCTTCACTGTCATAGCTCTAGATTTTTCCATCCTCTGCTTCATTTTACATTGATTGAAACTGGACAGTTTAGGATAAAAGTCCTGCAGGATTTTATTTATATAGCTTCCCCCCCCCCGGCTCCTGTTTGTTGTCCACAATAAAGTGAAAGAATTACATTTCAATATATATTTATCCCACTAACAAATCTATTTCAAGATTTGCGGCTGTGGATAGTAAATGTGAATTTTGTAAAATTGAAGAACAAGATATTATACATTTATTCTGGGAGTGTCGGTTCTCTGTGGAATTCTGGGAAAAATAACTACGATCCCAAAAACTAAAAATTGCACAGGATTGTTAATTTACTAATTTCATAACCAGCTTTTTCACTTCAGAAGTGAATTTCGAAACTTTTGTGAGTCTATTTAAATCATTAATAGTAAGAAAACGATCTACATAGCTGATCTACTGCAAGATTTGAAGGAATTATAATTATATAGCCTTAATCCCATTTCATCTTGTCTTTGTATTGTATTTTATGTTTTTGATGATTATGTTTTAATCCACTTTTCTAAAAAAAAATGTATTTAATTTTTTTCTCTCCTGATGCCAAATTGTTCAATAAATATGTTTGCAAAGTTTAAAAACAATAAAAAGAAATGGATTCAACGCAGAATATTGGCCCTCCCTAAATGACCGGTTTTTGGGACCAAAATGAGCCGACGCCCGCTGGAACTGTGGAGATACTAACGGAGATATTTCAGAGAAAGTCTGGAGACAGAAACGGAGACGCTTCGCTGAGTTTTGTGTGTTTGTGTCGACTTCAAAGAAACTTGTAAAAAAGTGTGTTTTCACCGCCGAGTGAACACGTACATGTCAATCAGCAGACTAACTGTCTAAGTTACCGTACAGTTCCTCTACGAAGAGGAGAAAACTCTTCCTCCTCCATGTTAACTTACAAATACTTTATTACACCTATGGATTGGATTTTATTTATGAATAATTTAGACTTTATTTTTTAATTTAGCATGGCCTATTCTGATTGGTTGTCTCTTTTTTTTAAATGTAATGTTGCAAGGTGTTTCTGGGCTTATCTTTTTTTTTTTACTTGACCATTGCCTTGCAAGTCAATGACAGATCGGAGCAGCATTTCCTTGATGAAAAATGGCTAAAAATCTGTTTCATGTGGCTCGTTGGCCTAGGGGTATGATTCTCGCTTCGGGTGCGAGAGGTTCAATTCCCGGACGAGCCCAAAGAACAAAACATAGTCACATTTAAATTAAAGGGTTTCACATCCAGTTTAGTATCAAGTACTCCCTGATGATGTAAAGTAGGCATATGTGTGCATGTACAATAAAGGCAATTATACACTTTCTAATTTAATCCATAAACTGAAGACAGTCAATTTGGGATTGATCCTTGACTCTGGCCTTGGAAGGACCTGGGATCCCCTAACAAGATTAGTAGGAAACAAAAGTGTAGTAGAGAATTTTGGTAACAACGCATTACGTGGTGGTGGCAGAGAATGTGGGAAAATTCAGTGTGGCCACCACGGAAAACAATGCCAAAGTGATGTCAATGAGAAGATGACATAGCATTAGGAGCGACTATGTTAGCGAGTAGTATGAAAGGCCAAAAATCCGCAAGTGAGGTTGGTTGGGGTGTTGGACGGGTCAAACAGAAGACCCAGTAGAGCGTGATTGTGTCCCCGCGTGTCACGTTTCCTGAACCCAACTGTAACCATCCTGTTGTTATTTTCCTAAACCCAACCGTCCCGTTGTTGTCCCGGTGTCATGGAAACGTAAGCCCACCCACAAGCCTTTCCTTAACTGAACCCTAGTGTTGTCCTTCGGGTCACGGCCTCACGACGAGCCTCAGACAAACTGGGTGTGGGACGCGTGGACGAGCAGCTGGTGCCCTTTAGAGGTGTTGTATTGCTTTAATGTTGTTGTGTTATTTTGTTTTTTTTTAAATACATGTAGACATATTTAGGTTTACTAGATATTCGCTGTCACTCAAATCCATGACAAAGCATCTGTGACTGAATCCAGTTTAAAATCTCTATGTGTCAAAAATGAACATGTCTAACAGCATTTTAAACATTTGCAGTTAAATATGAATGGTGCATTTCCCCATTAACATGCAAGAAGCTGTTCATCAGTTTCTGTAGTGTAGTGGTTATCATGTTTGCCTAACACGTAAAAGGTCCTGTGTTCGAAGCAGGGCGCAAACACATTTCTTTGTTTGTGTTGAATTTGCACAATCAAACTCTGCTGAGTTAAACTTTCAATACCCTTCACGGAAAAATCTCCTTTTCGTAATCCTGGCCAGGTCTATCGAAGTTTCCACAGTGCAGTAGTCATCACATTCAGAAATAATCTGTCTAAAAATTATGCAGAAAAACTAGTCCATGCATTTGTTATTTCTAAGATGGATTACTGCAATTCTTTATTATCAGGCTGTTCGAAAAATTCCATAAAGTCTCTTGAGCTGATCCAGAATGCTGCAGCACGTGTTCTGACAGGAACCAGGAAAAGAGATCACATCTCTCCTGTTTTAGCTTCTCTGCATTGGCTTCCTGTAAAATCCAGAACACAATTTAGAATCCTTCTTCTCACCTACAAAGCTCTTCATGGTCAGGCACCATCATATCTTAAAGAGCTTGTAGTACCTTACTACCCCACCAGAGCACTGCGCTCCCAGAATGCAGGGTTACTTGTGGTTCCTAGAGTCTCTAAAAGTAGAACGGGAGCCTTCAGCTATCAGGCTCCTCTCCTGTGGAACCAGGTTCCAGTTTGGGTTCAGGAGGCAGACACCGTCTCCACATTTAAGAGTAGACTTAAGACTTTCCTTTTTGATAAAGCTTATAGTTAGAGCATAGAATTAAATATTGTTAGGGAGTGAGGAGTTGCGGCGTCCGCCTAACCCGGCCCACCTGCTTCTCGTCATAGTTGTCAGATCTATCTATCATATAATCAATAATATAATAAAACTAGAGGGAGGCAGGGCATACAGCCCGATCCGGTTGGGGAGAGTTCTAGCCTGACCAGGCTCCTCTCTTCACCCTGTCTCTCCTAGTTATGCTGTAATAGTTTTAGACAGCTGGGGACTTCCTTTGACACACTGAGCTCCTCTCTCCTCTATCTTTCTATCTTTCCATTTACGTGCATCCATGTCCCAGAAATGCTTGTTACTAACCTAGCTCTGGGGAGTCATTCCCCGGAGTCCTTATGTTCTTTTTTGGCCAGCATGTTTCCTTGGATCAGGGAGGCTCCAAAATCATGGTAGCAGCTGTCGCCATGGTCCCGCTACACGTCCTGCGATGCCGTGTTCATCCTGCTACGCTCTGCTGTGCCCTGCTACGTCCTGCTGTGCCTTGTAATGCCGCACAGTGCCCTGCTATGCCATGAACTACTACAAAGAACTACTACAAACTACTATTTTTTGTGACTGTTATTGCCACTCTTCATTCTAACCCCAACCGGTCGTCAGACACCGCCTACCAAGAGCCTGGGTCTGTCCCAAGTTTCTGCCTAAAAGGAAGTTTTTCCTCGCCACTGTTGCACTGTTGCTTGCTCTGGAGGGAACTACTAGAACTGTTGGGTCCTTGTAAATTATGGAGTGTGGTCTAGACCTGCTCTATCTGTAAAGTGTCTCAAGATAACTCTTGTTATGAATTGATACTATAAATAAAATTGAATTGAAATGAATTGCACTCTCTCGCTGCATATAGAAATATCTTCCAAAATCACAATACTATATTATTGTAACATAACTATCGTGATCGTATCGTGGGGGCTCTTGTAGTATCTCATTTTTAAGGGTTCCCATAAAACTTAAATACAACTTTATGAAACACAGAGAAACAGAAAAGCGTTACACAGGGCTCCAACTAACAATTATCTTCATTATTATGGAGTAAGAACACTGTCAAAAAGATGTATGCATAACTTTATGTATTCATATTCGTATTTTTATATTCATATTTGTATTTTTATACATTTGTGCGTAAATTACATAGGCAAGGCAAAATTACGTTTTCATACATGTGTTTTTATGTGAGTGTGACTCTAGAAGCTACGACTGGAAACATTCACGAGTACAACTCTGATTTCTACGACTACGAATTCTTGAGTGTGAACACGAATTCAAGTTTACGGGTACGAGTAAAAAAACAGTTGAAATGACGTCACTGCCGTCACAGGCCGGGGTAATCGAACCTCGATTCCATTTAATGCGCATGCGTCACAGGTGAAAAATGGCTAACCGACCGGAGGCTTCTAGCCCAGGCTCAGCACAGGTAAAGTAAAAAACGTGTTTATTCAACATTTTTCATACGATTTTACTACTTTGATAGCACTTTATAATGATATACATTTCTGCAACTCATAGACGTTATTGCTTTAGCTTGCAACCTAACGATATTTACTAGCTGTTAACTCTAGCTAGCTAGCTAGCGCTATACGTTAGCTAACCGCTAGCGCTATACGTTAGCTAACCGCTAGCGCTATAACGCTACGTTAGTTAGCGCGGATGAAATGCTCTGTGTGAAAGTAACGTTATAGTTCGTTAACTAAGCTGCACTGTAATCATACGTTTAGCAATTTCGAAGCAGATCAGTAGTGTTAACAACTGAGCCAGGTATAGAGTTAAGACCAGCAAGTCATTGTAATGTTTATGAACTTAATGTGCTAAACAGTAACTTTTGACTCAGTGGCCAGTCCCTGCTTTTTATTCACGGCCAGAGGACCTGAACGATTGAGGGTTAAAAAAAATAACGTTTAACTAATCTATTGATATGCAATGCAACATGTATTGAAAAACAGTTTTTCAAGGTCATCATTACATTCATCTACTCTAGTGAGATATATGGCATTAGCCTGAAGTCAGTCAAAGTATTTCTGATTCTAATTGAGACCAGCTGGTATTCTGTATAATTCTAAAAAAATACCTATGGCTATAACATTTGGCATTTGACTGTTGTCTTTCTTATTACTTAGGTCCAATTATCAGACATCATAAGCACAGCCCAAAACCTGGTGTTGCTGCTGAGGAACAGTGTACCGGCAAATGTCAGGCCAGGCAGTCAGGGCAGTACAGGAGAAGCTGCTGTTGGACAGGGAGAGCAGTCAGTGTCGACAGTGAGGCCTCAGCGCAATGACTCTGGGCTGTCTGTCAAACAAGAAATGGCTCGGTAGCATACATGTGTTGTTTGTCTACATTCATTTTGTAATTGCACTCCCAGTGTAGGTACTTTTAGACAAAGGGAGAGGGGGGTAACAGATATATATTTTGCTTTGAATATTTTATGGGGCTGGTATCACCACTGTTGGATAAAACAAAGTAAAGTAAACTGCATTTACCCTAATATAATCAGTAATTGAGAATGTAGACATATCGTTAGGTTGTTCTGTGTTGATGGATGATAACAGATGAGAATAATAGTTTGTCATTTTATATGTGTAGGTCTTTTCCTGGATTTTTAGAAAGGAGGCAAGAGGAAAAAGCGTTTTGCACCACATACAGCAACACAACCTGGGAAGAGCTTTTTGGTGAACTTTTTTCTTCTTGAAAAACAACGTGACAAAACACCAAAAGGAGAAGAAGAACTGCAGCTTATACTGGCTGGCCTTGGAAAACGTTCCTTAATCATTAAGGAAAACCTCACACATTCAGAGGTGTGTAATCATTAAATAACACACAATAAAACTGCCTTGCCTAAAGTAACATCTTACATCACCCATCTTACAATTCATATTAATGCTTGATGTAAAAAATATTAGTATGACAAAATATAAATCGCTTTAATACAGTTTTAGTCATGCTTCTGTCAATATAGTTTTCAGATTTGCTTTTGAGTACATATCCAAGACTGGCAAATATCTGTGGTGGCTGGTTGCTGCACAAGTCCTCAGGTATGTAGGCATATACACTGTATTAATGTCCATGGTTTCAAATTGTGTTTCAATATACTCACTAGATGAGTAATTGCTATATATCCAGATTGACTATATTTAGTATCTATAACTGTTCAATTTTAGGAGGGGGTGGGCAGCGGAGATTGGCTGTCATCCCTCCAGATTTAAATGGATACACCGGCCAGCAGCTAAAAACAGTGAGCGGGAATGGAAAGTACACAATGTACATTTCTCCTTTACAAGAAGAACTGGATACAATTCCTTTACCACCAGAAGCAAAGGAATTTGAGAAGATGCCCAAAGCCCAGTGTACAACCTGCAAGAAAATGGTTCCGCTTCAGATTCTTCCAGGACACATAAAGGAATGCAAGAAAGAACTTGTAAATTTGTGTGATTCTGCTGAAGAAGTATGTTAAAGCTTGGTCTTTTATGCATTAGTTCATGATTTACTGGATTGAAAAATGACATGTTTCTATTGTGTACTGCGCTGACAAGTGTTGTTGTTTCGTCCCCAGGAAAGCTGCAAGGAAGAAGGTGAAGATGTATTCTCAGCTGCCCCATGCTACCAGACAGACGAGGTAAAATATTTTTGCTGTTATTTTAAGTTAAGAGCCTAATTTACAAATGGCATTTATTAGCACTCGCAAATATATGCAAAAACATACTGTAACTTGTGATTGGTCAAGGTATTTTCTTTGCACCATTTGCAGGTCATGGTATTATACATGTCACTTTGCTGGTGCTATAAATTAGGCCCTACAAGTATTGTTTGAGGTTCTTTAGCTTAGATATGTTTTCTTATATTTCAGGAGTAGTGTGACATTTTATTCATGTGCATTGTAAATTCATTTTTTAGACAGCTAATACAGAGTGTCCTGTGTGCAAAAATGCATTTCATCCTGACGTCATTGAGATCCATGCATCCAGTTGCGGATTACGGTAATGTTGGTTTCAGTGCTACTTTTTTATGTATACCATGTTTATTTGACAATAAATTACATGGAAGGAGATGTTCTGCTAGATTTTTAAATGTAATTGTTTATTCTTAATTTAGGACAATCTGTTTTCTTTGTGTGCAGAACTTCAGATGATGATGGCCATGACTCAAGTGATCCAATCAGTACCTTTCAAAGGTAAAATTGTATATTGGGGAATTATGGTGGTGAATGATGTTACTTGAACAATAAACCTTTTAAAGAGATACTACAGTATCGATAAGCTTTGTCATGTTGAAAAGTGGTGTTATGTGTGAACATAGAGAAATCTAGTAATCCAAAAACATGGTATTTTGTGATATTTTTGCTCTTTTGGATTTGCATTTAGGCCTCACCTCACTCCTGGGAACGTCACTAGTATAGGAGGATGTGTGTAGCAAACACCTATGAAATCATAAAACCACTCATAGTTTAGTTGTGATTCAAATGTTCAGTGTCTGTATTTTTATTTTCTAGTTCCGAGGACATCTTGAATTGGATTGGTTGTCAAGTTGATGAGACAAACACATTTTCCATCTGTGTGTCACGAACTGATCTCTACAACAGAGGCATGCAACAGTGGCAACGGCAAAAGAAGACCTCACCCAGATGTAGACTTAAGGTCACATTCTTTGCCGAGGCAGGCATTGATACTGGTGCCCTTACCAAAGAATTCCTCACAGGTACATGTGTATGTGCATATTTGTTTATTCAGACATATGTGTAAACAGGGGGCCTCTGGTGGTGCCATGGGCTCAAATGCTGAATGTATGAAAAAAAATTAACATTGGAGAGACTTTTTTTTTTTTTAATTTCTTGTATCTGTTGTCTACCAGAAATGCTGGTAGAAATAGAAAAACGACTCTTTGTTGAAGGTCCAGATAAGAAAGGGAAGAATCCTGTTTACTGTCTTAACAGTTTGGACTGTAACTACTTCAGGTGTGTAATTAAGTTATTTGTACATATTAATTGTTGTACTACTTTAGTTGATATGCTGTGTTTTCAATTGTTTCATTCTTCTGTTTATTAGGACTGCAGGAGAAGTCATGGCAGCTAGTCTGGCACAAGGCGGACCTTGCCCTAGCTTCATGCGTGAGTGGTGCTTCAGATATCTCTGCTCTGGTGACGCTGACAGCATTCAAGTGTCTGCCAGTGATGTTACTGATTTGGAGCTATCGCAGCTAATTGTTAAGGTAAGTCCAATTTTATCAAGGTGAATACTAGTATTAACTTCATTGTGACATAGATTGCACAAATCTAATGACTTGTTTGTTGACCATTGAGCAAAATGATGCAATAAGAACAACTTTCACTTTACACCATTGGACCTTCAGATAAATAGCGCCAGTGACGACAATATCAGCGACCTGATTGGTGACATTGTGACCTGCGGATACACTGGAATTGTGTCAGTGGATAAGAGAGACAGCATGATAAGGTATATTAACATTTGTTTTTCATTATGGCAAGGGAGTATTGTACAACAATTTGACTTGATTTAGAATATTTTCTTGCAAAGCTATGTTGTGAAACAACTTTTAAATCTTACCAAATTATAATTTTACAAAGTGCTGATGTCTATTTTTCTTTACAGTAAAGTTTTCCCACAAAAGTAAATTCTCCTGATGAAACACTTTTATATTGTCTATTAGAGCTGTTATACTCCACTCCACCATGAGACTCATTCCGATGCTCGACCAGCTCAGAAAAGGCCTGCAGCTCTATGAACTACCAAAGATCATGAAGACCCATCCAGACCTTTGCCAACGACTGTTTGTTACAGGGGAAGATGATAAGGTACATTCTTGTCGCAACCACTCTTACGCAAGACCTGATTTTGTTGTCAACTTTACATAAGTCCCTGGCCTGTACATCTTGGGACAGTACCATGGGAGGTTGCTGTTAGGGAAGCATATGAATGGAAAAGCCAGACGTACACAGAGCTAGCAGCCGAGGCAGAACTGTACGGCTGGTGAACTCGGGTGCTCCCTGGTATGGTTGGATGTGGAGGGTTTGTAGTCACTTAAACAACCAGTATCCTCAAGGATGTGGGGATGTGCTGATTCTTCATAGGGACTGTAACAACACATCCTAGTAGCTGGGTTTCTGACTGCTTTTGATTAAGCATTTGTTTTCTGCAAGAATTACTCAGACTGAAATGTATTTCCTTCTTCTTAAAGGTGGATGCAGTCTTCATTCTGGAGAACAGCCGCCCTGTCTTCAGTGAGATTGGTTCTGCCAAACACCGCATGGAAACAAACATCATGAACTTTTTCCAGGACTACCTTCAGGAAATTGAGGATTCTGGTGAGTTTGAGCCAATATTGAACAATACCAAAGTAGTATGCTTTTGCTGTCATGCAGTAATTTTTAAACAGTGCAGTGGAAATGGCTAGTTATCAATTTATGTATTCCAATAAATGGACAAGGCTTAATGTTTTTTTGCAGAATCTTTATGTAAAATGTGATATTTAATATATGACCTAGAACACTGCTTCATGAAATTTTACAGTCATAAACTAGACAGCCAGGGCTTTTAACAACCCATGCTTCACAGATTAATCTGATTTAATTGAGGGATTGTATTAACAAAACTAAAAGGCAGCATTCAATATTTTTAATCTAGACTCACATTTAATCTCTCTTTAAGAACAAGATGGCCCAAGCAACAACAATATTGCTCCAGAGAATTTGACTGTTGGACAAATCATGCAGTGGATCACCGGACAAGGACATAAGCCTGTTCTGCCGAGTGAAAAGAAGGACTTTGTCATAAATGTGAGATTCCACCATGACTGTGACACACATCACACTGTTTGTTTTCCAGTTGTCAGCGCCTGCAGTCGTACAATCACATTTCCTTCAGCGCACCTGAAAACATTCAATGAATTCAAAAACATTATGACACTAGCCTTATGCCATGGGCAAACCTTTGACAGGGTGTAACAACTCCGTCAAAAGGAAAACTACCAAGTAACTGCATTGTGTTTTGACATTTATTTAAAAACTTGTTTCTGTCAGTGATGTATGTATGTGTATAGAGTTGTGCTCATAAGTTTACATAACAATGCTTGGTTGACTAAAGAGAAACAAATCATGTTTTGGATATTTATCTTAATGCCTTAATTAAAAAAAAAATGCAACCTTTTAAGGACACCAATTTTCTTTGAATGTATCATACATAAATGTTCTTCCTTAATGCAGAGGGCATAAGTATACACCCCCCTATGTTAAATAGAGGCAGATTTTTATTATAAGGCCAGTTATTTCATGGATCAGGATACAATGCATCCTGATAAAGTTCCCTTTGTCCTTTGGAATTAAAATAGTCATTCCAAAGGCTAAGGGAACTTTATCAAGATGCATAGTATCCTGATCCATGAAATAACTGGCCTTATAATAAAAATCTGCCTCTATGGGAATTTAAAATTGGTGTCCTTAAAGGTTGGATTTTACCTTTTTTTTTTTAAATTAAGGCATTAAGCTAAATTTCCAAAACTTTTTATTCCTTTTTAGTCAACTTAAGCCTGGGTATGTAAATTTACGAGCACTACTGTACCTCAGTTACTCAATGTTGAAATTAAAAAGCCTTTTGTAACTCAGTCTTTGGCAAGTGTTCAACTTTATTCCATTAAATCTTTTGCTATGACTATTTCTTAGACATTTCTTTGTGTCAGACTTTCAATGCACTGAACCATTGCAATGTAAATGTCTCTGCCAAATGATTCTGACGATGCCGAGGATTGATCATGGACTGTGCCGTTTCCATGATAGCTGGAGTCAGTGGGCACTCAATTTGTGGGACTTCAACTCCATAAGGTTCCTCAGGCACACCGTCAAACATCTCCCAGTCCGTCCCAAACAGCTCCATGTTCTGAAAATAGTGTTACCGTATTTTGTATGAAACATTTAGAAATATTTGAAAACACGGCCAAGCACACATTGACCTACAAAGGCCTAGTGCAGAAAAAGACTAAAAATCTATCAAATTATGCTCAATTGAGTTGGTCTAATTAAAAATTAAATCAACACACTACTCTTACATACTTCTATATCATTCAATAACCTTCTAGAGTTAACATTACAAATTTCAGCTTGTTTTACATAAATCTAAATCCACACCTTTTAGGTTGAACATTTTTAACTGCACTTTGCCTTTAGAGACCTCCTTGAGCGAGAGCTTCAACAAACCTGCAGATCTTCATCTGGGTCACAAGGGTTCTGCATGTGACCCATAACCCAGAGTTGGTTAGGGGAGAGTCCACCTTCCGATCGTAAGGGATGGTTGTCCCAGCCCTCTTTGAAGGTGTGAAGGGCCTCTGCCAGACGCGGAAGGAACACGTAGTGGGCACAAAACAGATGTACAGCATCTGACAAGTCCAAGAGGCCATCTTCTTCGAGACTGTGAAGAACTTCATAGTATAGATGAGTGACACAGGTCCAGACATCTCGCCATAGCCGCTCAATCCTAGATAAGAAATAACAGGACTTACTCAACTCAAAAGTAATCATTCATATAGTCCTACTTAAAATATTTTCCAACAATGATTTAACATCGCTATGAATATACTGTAGACTGTAATTCTAACCTTTGGTTGTGTACACTTCGCCAGCGATGAAGCTTCCTCTTCCAGTGCCTTTAACACTGAACATGGTTTCAGCTATTGCGACATTTTCAACACCTTCGTCGCCCCTGACCCTTAAATGAAATTTATAAATCTCATTTATAATTATCAACAAAATAAACCATTGAACATAACTGAAATGATCAAAAATAGCATAGAAACAGTAGCACGAGATATCACTATTTACCTGGAAGGCCAACCATAGTTTTCCACTGCCTTCAGGAAAAATGAAAGGGCAGTGTCTGAGCGGTTGTTTGTTGCTGGTTCCAGATATTGTATCTATACAGACAAACAGTTTCATATAATGAATCTGTAAAGGTAAAATACTTGGCCTACAGATTGCAGAAGAAAAAAATAAAAGGATTAGAGTCAAGAGAATAAAAGAAATAAGCATAAAGTACATAAAAATATGCTTTCTGACACATGACATATGCACTAAGTCCCGGAGTTTGTGGGTTAGCCTGGGTACAGGGTTTCTACAGTCATGACATTCTTGGATGTTGATGAAATTTGAAAAACGTTTTCCAGGCATGGGAAGGGTTTAGAATTAACAGGTTTCGTCAAGTTTAAAATATACACTGTTTAAGCCGTTTCTCCTCATGTTCTTCCTTTTTTTTCCTTCTCCTCCCCCACTCTTCTCATTATATTCTCTTCCTTCTCTGTATATGTACGTTTTGATTTGAAAGAAACAAATAATGAGCCATTTTCACCATTTTTCTTATTCCAAACAAAACCAAAATTTGTTTCGGGCCGATTTGTTTTTGCCAATTCCTTTTTTCATTTGAAGAAAGACAAGACAGTTGGGTCAGGTGACCTGGAAATAAGGTAAATATTAAATAATAGCCAAGGATTGCCATTGTGTTACATTATACAAGGACTAAAGTCATAATGTAACATTAGATGAAATATTTAATAGATAAATAAACCTTGACAGATAGAAGCATGTTAGCAATAAGTTAATACATGTGGTTTAATATTGTGAATTCATTCATGTGCACAGCAAGAGTCAACATATTGAGCACATATAAACCTTTGAATAACAGAGGAGGCGGTCACAATTAAAAATATTTGTTGTTGCACTGACCAGATGTAAGCATACAGTTGTACAAGGTCAACCACAACATTTTAATTATGGCCTCAAAAGGTTTGCTGGATGTCCCAAGAAGACATTCTCAGATGACAGCGTTTTTAAAAATAATTTAACCATTTTAAATAATTTATTTTATAGGCCTGCTGGTCTATGACGTTAGTTCATGTATAATGTTACAGAATGTTCATCCCTACTTGGCCTTTATTGATATATTTACTTTCACTTCCGGGTCATCTGACCTACCGGTCTTGTTTTTCTTAATTCCAAAAAAAAAAAAAAAAAAATCAGACAGTTCTTTGAATTTGGTTCTCTCATTATACGTTTTGGATTAACAAACAAAAAAAGGAAAAAGAAATACACATGCACACATATGCAGTATATCAACAGTGAAAAAATAAACAAACATATACAGGAACAATAAAGCACTATAGTAGTAAAAAAAAGTGACGCACTTTTCTTGAGTAACCATCTATTGCTCCAAATATGACGATGTTGTACCTTGAAATCAAAAGGATGAGATGACAATGTCAGTCTATGAAAAGAGCTGCATTAACTCAACAGCCATAATAAAGTATCCTACATAAATAAATACCTTACCTTATGAGCTTATGGTTTGTGTCCACATGCACTAATGACAAAGGCCGTTGCACGAAGTATGACCTCCTGACGATGCAACCCAGCTGTGTCATTCTCTCCAAAATTCCTGGAGCGTCGACTCTGTGCATGGAATCTTTGATGCGATTCCACTGAACTCTATGTCCATTTGCTTGCAGACAACCTTTTACCATTCTGTATCCTGCATTTGGGATCCTGGTTTTTATAGAGAGGACAGCGTCATCCAGTTCACTGTCAGATAAACCGCTGTATGTATGTCTTGTGGACAACCCGGCTTCACGCATACGCCGGAAAATTGTGCTTTGGCTGACACCCAGCAGGTTGGCGATACAAGACACTGGTAAGGGCATGTCAATAAGCCGGACAGCAGCTCCTCAGAAAAACTAAATCTTGGTCGGCCGCGTACTCCTTCTCTAATAAAAACACAGGGACTCTCTTGGGAAAGAGCTGCGTGGATCAGTCTTTGGAGGGATAAAAGACACTCCACAATTTCAGCTGGGATGTTTAAAATGGTAGATGCAGATGTGAGAATGAAGGCTTCCTGATTTATAACATACTGGAAGTAGTCCAAATTAAAGTGAGGTTGACTTAATATGTCAGTGATCCTTGACTCCAAACGCTGCAGTAACTGAGTAGCCAGTGGTCCCTGTAAATGCCAAATTACATATTAGATGCAATACATGGTACAGAACTTATCCGTACCAATTCAACATGATTGTACTACGTTAAGCTAGACAGACATTAAAAACATTACAAGTATGTTGGGCGTAAATTAACGTTCTCATTACTGCTCTGGTCAACATGCTAAGCAGTGAAGTGTATTTCAGGTAACTTATTGCATATCTTGCAGTTCAATCAGCGAAACAAGGTTGAGTTCTAACATCACTAACTTTCACACAGAGCATTTCATCCGCGCTAGCTAACGTAGCGTTATAGCGCTAGCGGTTAGCTAACGTAGCGTTATAGCGGTTAGCTAACGTAGCGTTATAGCGCTAGCGGTTAGCTAACGTATAGCGCTAGCGGTTAGCTAACGTATAGCGCTCGCTAGCTAGCTAGCTAGAGTTAACAGCTAGTAAATATCGTTAGGTTGCAAGCTAAAGCAATAACGTCTATGAGTTGCAGAAATGTATATCATTATAAAGTGCTATCAAAGTAGTAAAATCCTATGAAAAATGTTGAATAAACACGTTTTTTACTTTACCTGTGCTGAGCCTGGGCTAGAAGCCTCCGGTCGGTTAGCCATTTTTCACCTGTGACGCATGCGCATTAAATGGAATCGAGGTTCGATTACCCCGGCCTGTGACGGCAGTGACGTCATTTCAACAGTTTTTTTACTCGTACCCGTAAACTTGAATTCGTGTTCACACTCAAGAATTCGTAGTCGTAGAAATCAGAGTTGTACTCGTGAATGTTTCCAGTCGTAGCTTCTAGAGTCACACTCACATAAACGCACATGTATGAAAACCTAATTTTGCCTTGCCTATGTAATTTACGCACAAATGTATAAAAATACAAATATGAATATAAAAATACGAATATGAATACATAAAGTTATGCATACATCTTTTTGACAGTGTTCTTACTCCATAGGATTTCATGTAGCATCGGAGCAATCCTATTGCAACGTGAACAATATAGACTACCCTCTACTAAAGCTTATATGTTACCATGGCAATGGTACACCTAAAAATAACTGCCGCTCTAACCGTTCTGCTACGCTGCTTTCTATCCATTTCATTTCCATGATTGAAATCATACGTCACGTTTAACAGATGCAGGAAACACAAGAACAGAACTTGAGCTGAAGTTGTTGATTTTGTTTGAACTTTATTTCATTTTAACTTTCACAGTTGATTTGGCGTGTGGGAGGAAACCGAATCACTCGGAGTCCCGCCCACGCAGACGCACCCCTCCCCACCCAGGGCCCCCATGTGGCCCTGGCATGCTGCACCGCATTAAGGAAACCGGGCGCTGCTTTTCTCTGAGGTCTTATGGGTCAAGGTGGAATGGAGATGGTGCACAATGTAAAGGGGGTGGGTGGGGTCTTAGACGTCAACTATCGGGAGATCACCCTCCACAAACGGCTTGACGTGAATGATGCTGTCCTCTGGATCAGGATGTGGCTGTCAGGACGATGTGTTGTCTGCACGGTGATGCACAGTATTGTCCCCGGAGACGGGACGGGGGCTCCTCTACGTCTATTGGAGCAACCTTATTTGTTGACAGGATGTTTTTCTTTATCCACGACTTCACTTGTTGCAGCTGCGGCCTTCTCGCTAATTCAGCGAGCACAGTTGTTTCTCTGAGTTGTGTTTTGACATGGTGCAGCTCCACGGTCATGTTGTTGACCAATCTGATGAGGGAACTCTGGTCCTGGTTGCTTTGCACCTCTCTCTGAAGAATCTTCTCCTTGCAAAGTTTCTCCGCCCTGGACGAGTTCTGGTGGCACCGTCTGTATCTGTCAATCAGCTGATCTTTGGCTGCGATGGCTTGTCTGAGCCCCATCTCCGTGTTTCCATCCATCTGCACTTTGGAGTCAGTGTCCATGTAGTGTCTTTTGACGTTGAGGACTTTGCGTACAAATGTCTTGGGCTTGGAGGTGAAGTCCATGCATGCCTGCAGATCGGCCTTGAAGCGCATCACGTAGGTGGTCAGGTTCCTGTTCTTCTATCTGGTCTAGACCACACTCCATAATTTACAAGGACCCAACAGTTCTAGTAGTTTCCTCCAGAGCAAGCAACAGTGCAACAGTGGCGAGGAAAAATTTCCTTTTAGGCAGAAACCTCGGACAGACCCAGACCCAGGCTCTTGGTAGGCGGTATCTGACGACCGGTTGGGGTTAGAATGAAGAGTGGCAATAACAGTCACAAAAAATAGTAGTTTGTAGTAGTTCTTTGTAGTAGTTCATGGCATAGCAGGGCACTGTGCGGCATTACAAGGCACAGCAGGACGTAGCAGGGCACAGCAGAGTGTGGCGCTGTGACTCATCACTCCCTAACAATATTCAATTACATTTTATTTATATAGTGCTAAATCACAACAACAGTTATCTCTTTGACTTTAAGCTTTATCAAAGACGAAAGTCTTAAGCAAAAGACTTTTGTCTACTCTTAAATGTGGAGATGGTGTCTGCCTCCTGAACCCAAACTGGAACCTGGTTCCACAGGAGAGGAGCCTGATAGCTGAACGTTCTGGCTCCCGTTCTACTTTTAGAGACTCTAGGAACCACAAGTAACCCTGCATTCTGGGAGCGCAGTGCTCTGGTGGGGTAGTAAGGTACTATGAGCTCTTTAAGATAAGATGGTGCCTGACCATGAAGAGCTTTGTAGATGAGAAGAAGGATTTTAAATTCTATTCTGGATTTTACAGGAAGCCAATGCAGAGAAGCTAAAACAGGAGAGATGTGATCTCTTTTCCTGGTTCCTGTCAGAACACGTGCTGCAGCATTCTGGATCAGCTGGATCTCACAGTCTGCGAGCGGCTATGATGAGTTGTGTCATTGAGCTTTTTAACCGTTTTGGCAGATTTAGCCGATTTTCAACCAGTTTGTTCCATAACAATTGGTGTTCTCAGGCAATGTGCAAATCATGGTCTACCCTCCTGCTGTCCAGAAGACTGTGATCATGGCAAAAGTTTAATGTTCTTCACTTACTTACACTTCCATTTGTAGTTCAGGCGATTGTTTTGTCCACAGCTCTCCTTTTCAGGAGCCTGGGTAGCTCAGCCGGTAGAGCATTAGAGGGTCCAGGGTTCAAGTCCCTGTTCAGGTGTTGAATTGCAATTTCTGTCATGGTGAGTTGTGTATTTTAGCCACCCTGATGTCTCAATTGTGTTACACGTAAAAGTCTTAAAATGAAATCTTGCCCTTTTTCAAGGTTTGTTCCATAACAATGTGGGTGTTATGTCTAATTGAACAATGGCCAACCTACATCCATCTTGCTAGCACCCAAATCTCTGTTCTGATCTCCCTGCTTGGATGGCAAGTCATCTGGTGGATTTTTCCTGTCACGAGGGCTTTTGCTTAAAATACGTATAGTGCTTCTGCATGAGGACACCAAGACTATAGAACCGGATCAAGAGGGAGAGTTGTTTTATTTTACCCACGAGCAGTAGAGTTTATTTGTCGGGAGCCTTAAAATTGCATTAGGTTTTCAACGTTTTGAGCAAAAAAGAATACCACAGCTCAAGTCGCTATTAAGGGGACAGCTTGATTGTGGGATATATATGGAGTGCTCACTATCATCATCTGTCATGCAGGTTTGCAGCTGTTTTAGCACATGTTGAAAAGCTATTCACGCATCATTTGGCTCTTTATATATGTAAATTTACTGTGATAGACAGTTTGTACAGGAGTAAACTTGGACATGAGGATCAAGTAATTTAATTTTAATAGCTAAAGAACAGAACAAACCCTAAAGTCAACCCTAAGATCTTGTTATCCGTAGTCAGACGTATTACCCATCGCCCCACTAGCCCTACGTTCAGAGAGCATTGGGAGTAGCTGGGTTCTCACACCATTCTATGCTAACAGTGTTGATCTTTGTTGGAAAGTGGACAGAAAGCCTCAGACAAACTGGGTGTGGGACGCGTGGACACGGCAGCTGGTGCCCTTTCGAGGTGTTGTATTGCTTTATTGTTGTTGTGTTATATATTTTTTTTTTTACCATTGCCGTACAACTGTCTTTGGGTGCATGTGTGTCTTTGTGTGTTTTTTAAATTTTTTCTTCTATCTCGTTCTTGTTTGACGCGTTGCTTCCACAAGGTCGATGCACCTTCCGCCGGTACATGCCCAGCAAGCCCCCCACAGTAAATACATGTAGATATATTTAGGTTTACCTGATATTTGCTGTTACTCAAATCCATGACAAAGCATCTGTGACTGAATCCAGTTTAAAATCTCTATGTGTCAAAAACGAACATGTCTAACAGCATTTTAAACATTTGCAGTTAAATATGAATAGTGCATTTACCCACGAACATGCAAGAAGCTCCTTTCATCAGTTTCCGTAGTGTAGAGGTTATCACGTTCGCCTCAAACGCGAAAGGTCCCCTGTTCGAAACAGGGCGGAAACATGTTACTTTATTACTCTGCTGAGTTAAACTTTCAATACCCTTCACAGGTAAATCTCCTGTGGTGAAATCGTGGCCAGGCCTACTGAAGTTTCCACAGTGCAGTAGTCATCACATTCAGGAATATCCTGTCTAAAAATGATGCAGAAAAACTAGTCCATGCATTTGTTACTTCTAGGCTGGATTACTGCAATTCTTTATTATCAGGCTGCTCAAAAAAGTCCATAAAGACTTTTCAGCTGGTCCAGAATTCTGCAGCACGTGTTCTGACAGGAACCAGGAAAAGAGATCACATCTCTCCTGTTTTAGCTTCTCTGCATTGGCTTCCTGTAAAATCCAGAATAGAATTTAAAATCCTTCTTCTCACCTACAAAGCTCTTCATGGTCAGGCACCATCTTATGTTAAAGAGCTCATAGTACCTTACTACCCCACCAGAGCACTGCGCTCCCAGAATGCAGGGTTACTGGTGGTTCCTAGAGTCTCTAAAAGTAGAACGGGAGCCAGAGTGTTCAGCTATCAGGCTCCTCTCCTGTGGAACCAGGTTCCAGTTTGGGTTCAGGAGGCAGACACCTTCTCCATATTTAAGAGTAGGCTTAAGACTTTCCTCTTTGATAAAGCTTATAGTTAGGGCATAGAATTGAATATTGTTAGGGATTGAGGAGTTGCAGCGTCCGCCTAACCCGGCCCACCTGCTTCTCATCATAGTTGTCAGATCTATCTATCATATAATCAATAATATAATAAAACTAGAGGAGGCAGGGCATACAGGCCGATCCGGTTGGGGTGAGTTCTCGCCTGACCAGGCTCCTCTCTTTACCTTGTCTTTCCTAGTTATGCTGTAATAGTTTTAGACAGCTGGGGGACTTCCTTTGACACACTGGGCTCCTCTCTCCTCTATCTTTCTATCTTTCCATTTGTGTGCATCCATGTCCCAGAAATGATTGTTACTAACCTAGCTCTGGGGAGTCATTCCCCGGAGTCCTTATGTTCTTTTCCCCCCAGCATGTTTCCTTGGATCAGGGAGGCTCCAAAATCATGGTAGCAGCTGTCGTCATGGTCCCGCTACACGTCCTGCGATGCCGTGTTCATCCTGCTACGCTCTGCTGTGCCCTGCTACGTCCTGCTGTGCCTTGTAATGCCGCGCAATGCCCTGCTATGCCATGAACTACTACAAAGAACTACTACAAACTATTATTTTTAATGACTGTTATTGCCACTCTTCATTCTAACCCCAACCGGTCGTCAGACACCGCCTACCAAGAGTCTGGGTCTGTCCCAGGTTTCTGCCTAAAAGGAAGTTTTTCCTCGCCACTGTCGCAGTGTTGCTTGCTCTGGAGGGAACTACTAGAACTGTTGGGTCCTTGTAAATTATGGAGTGTGGTCTAGACCTGCTCTATCTGTAAAGTGTCTCAAGATAACTCTTGTTATGAATTGATACTATAAATAAAATTTAATTGATATGGAATGAATTGCACTCTCTCGCAGCATATAGAAATATCTTCCAAAATCACAATAATATATTATTGTAACATAACTATCGTGATCGTATCGTGGGGCTCTTGTAGTATCTCATTATTAAGCGTTCCCATAAAACTTAAATACAACTTTATAAAACACAGAAAAACAGAAAAGCGTTACACAGGGCTCCATCTAACAATTATCTTCATTATCATTTATTCACCATTCTGCAATTATTGTCTTTAATTTAATTCATTGATTGTTTGTTTCACACAAAAGCTTACTATTTTATGTATTTAAATTTTTTAATAGGCTATATTTTAATTTTTATATCATATTTTATATCATGCCAGTAAAGCAAATTTGAATTAAACTGAGAGACACACACACACAGAATTGTTTTTGAATTTTGTTACACACACACACACACACACACACACACACACACACACACGTATACACACACACACATGCGTCCCAACATTGTTTATTTTTGAATGTTCTGCTGTCATCTTGTTCTGGAATGTTCCTTTTTGATCTTAGATGACAGGCCGGTGATGTCACTACGGTCCATCAAAACCTTCATATAGCCTTAAATTTCATTATACATGCAATCAACCAGAGAGGCGTGCTGCAACAACAGGAAGGAGACAACAAGTCCAGTGGAATATCAATTCACCATGGAGCTGCAGGACAAGAACGTCAAATTCCTCCAGTTTAAAATAGAGCAGCTCACGTTGAAAGTTACACATCAAGAGCAGCAATTTACTAAAGTAAATCAGTCAAAGATTTTGAAAATAGACTCTCTAGAGACCAAAGTCAAGGCTCTGGAGAAAGAGGTGAAGACTCACAAGGAGAAGGAGGAGGAGTGGAAAGCCCAGCTGCGGTTAAGTCGAGATGAAGTGGAGAGCATCAGCCTCGATAAGGCCGAGCTCCTGCTAACATTTCAGGATTCTAGAGCAAAAAATACAAAAACAGAGTCAGAACTCCGACAGCAGAAATTTGACAGCGAGGCGAACGCCAGGAACACTGTGGAAGAACTGAAGGCGCAGTATGAGTCTGAAATAGGGAGGATGCAAGAGGGGCACGACGAGAGGCTGGCGGAGGTGAAGGTGGCGTACCAACGAATAACGGAGAAGCTAAGGATCGCCAAAGACTGGGCGGGAAAACAAGCCGCCGAGTTGGAAGAACTTCAAGCTGCGCTGCCCAGTGGGGATGGAGTACAAAGACAGACTGGAAGACTTACTCTTACAGATACAAGAAAGTGACAAAGTCATCGACGCAGAAGAAATACTGAAGACAAACACACGATTCAACGAGTTAGTGAAGCAGAAAGAACTGGAGATGAACATCGAAACGCTGAAGAAGACAATCACTGATCTTGAGAACAAGGAAGATCTCAGCAAGAAGGTCTCTGCGTTGGAGACCACGATCCAGGGCAGAGAAAATGTCATCAGGAAGAAAAACCTGGAGATGTCTCGTCTGATGAAGGACAACAAACAACTGCAACAGGATTGGGCGAAAGAGAAGGACAACAACGCCGTTCTGCTCGTTAAATTAAACGAAGTGAAGGACAACCTCCACATCGTCGAGGACGACCTGAGCGCGGCGCAGTCTGAGCTCAAAGACACCAGAGAGCGGCTGAACAAGACGCTCCGGGAGAACGCCGACCTGGGAGAGACCAACTCCAATCTCAAGAACAAAGTGAGGAGATGTCAGCCAGACCTGAACAAGGAGAGGGAGAAGAACAGGAACCTGACCACCTACGTGATGCGCTTCAAGGCCGATCTGCAGGCGTGCATGGACTTCACCTCCGAGCCCAAGACATTTGTACGCAAAGTCCTCAACGTCAAAAGACACTACATGGACACTGACTCCAAAGTGCAGATGGATGGAAACACGGAGATGGGGCTCAGACAAGCCATCGCAGCCAAAGATCAGCTGATCGACAGATACAGACGGTGCCACCAGAACTCGTCCAGGGCGGAGAAACTTTGCAAGGAGAAGATTCTTCAGAGAGAGGTGCAAAGCAACCAGGACCAGAGGTCTCTCATCAGAATGGTCAACGACATGACCGTGGAGCTGCACCATGTCAAAACACAACTCAGAGAAACAACTCTGCTCGCTGAATTGGCAAAAAGGCCGCAGCTGCAGCAAGTGAAGTCGTGGATAAAGAAAAACATCCTGTCAACAAATAAGGTTGCTCCAATAGACGTAGAGAGCCCCGTCCCGTCTCCCGGGGACAATACTGTGCATCGCCGTGCAGACAACACATCGTCCTGACAGCCACATCCTGATCCAGAGGACGGCATCATTCACGTCAAGCCGTTTGTGGAGGGTGATCTCCTGATAGTTGACGTCTAAGACCCCCCCCACACCCCCTTTACATTGTGCACCATCTCCATTCCACCTTGACCCATAAGACCTCAGAGAAAAGCAGCGCCCGGTTCCTTAATGCGGTGCAGCATGCCAGGGCCACGTGGGGGCTCAGGGTGGGGAGGGTGCGTCTGCGTGGGCGGGACTCCGAGTGATTCGGTTTCCTCCCACACGCCAAATCAACTGTGAAAGTTAAAATGAAATAAAGTTCAAACAAAATCAATAACTTCAGCTCAAGTTCTGTTCTTGTGTTTCCTGCATCTGTAAAACGTCACGTATGATTTCAATCATGGAAATGAAATGGATAGAAAGCAGCGTAGCAGAACGGTTAGACCGCAGCTATTTTTAGGTGTACCATTGCCATGGTAACATAAGCTTTAGTAGAGGGTAGTCTATATCGTTCACGTTGCACTGGGATTGCTCCGATGCTGCAGGACATTCTGCCGATGGATGAATTTTCCGTTTCCTTCTGCGCTGTGTTGGAATCTAAAATGCGGCTGATTTCTGAGGACTATGGTTACCTGGTCCTCAGATCTCTGCAGGGTAAATCCAGACAGCTGCTAGACTATCTGTCACATCGGAGATATATATACTACGACACACACACACACACACACGCACACACACACACACACACACACACAGACTACTTTGCAGTGGCTCTGTGCGAGTTTAGCCCCTTCCATGCCGATTGTGATTGGTTTAAAGAAATGCCAGTAAACCAGAGCAGGTTTTCCTCCCATCCAGAATGCTAGGTGGAGCAGCCAGACACTATTTCTTTAGGCTAGTATCTACCTTCCACTCCAAGCTTTTTTTGTTCTTGTGTTGTCTTTATAAAGAGAATCTGGGATATCTATTGTGTTTTTCAACATCCAAGATGAATCCTCTGTCGCCCGTGGTGAGGAGAGGAGAGGAGAGTAGTATATAATATTTTTTTTTTTGGGGTTTTTGGTAAATTGACTGGATATACTCTCTGTTTCCCTCGGGTAAAAAATCAACAGACTGTCAGTAGAACCTGTCTTAAAAATTATAATATAGTGAATTAACTACACTAACCTAAAGGATTATTAGGAACACCTGTTCAAGTCCTCATTAAAGCAATTATCTAATCAACCAATCATCAGTATACCCAAATAATCATAAATTATACAGTTGACAAAATACATAAATATTTTCAAAGAAAGTCCAGACGCTTATGACATTTACTTATGCCAATAATCAACATAATAATGTCATATTTATTGATATTACACCCACAGCAATGCTACACAAGCATTTGTGTGTCTAAAACAGTTCTCCTCTATGCAAAAATGAACATAATAAACATTAAAATTCATATAAAGCACATACTATTCACATTTCTTCAAAAAAAGCCCAAATATATGCCAAATCTCAAACCAGTGGGGCCATTTGCCTCCGTCAAATGTAGATATCTATCTTGTTCCGCTATAGCATCTTTGATCGCATACTAGACTCTTTGAATGGGAAGACTGACCTCTTTAGGACTCCATACTCTTTGGGTGACATTGTCTCCCATATATGGGCATACTGCTGCATTTCTTTCGTAAACACAGAGACAGGACAGACCGAGCGGGAGCTAGAGGCAGAAATGAGCAAAATTTCGATGAATTATGGACGCCGACTGCGCTGACCTATTGAGCCACAGAGACTACGTCAGCCTGATGTTTTATGGGCAAGAGCTCGATCTGATTCACTATACGATCACAGTTAAATAGTTAATAAAAACGAGCAGAACTCCTGATAACTCCTGTGGGCTGCTTGTGTCTCTGTCCAAGATGTCAACGTGCTTGCCCTGATTCGGTCTGGTTTCCCTATATGCAGACGCAGCTTCACACACACAACACAGCGAGACTGTCCGTAGAGGACCGTCACAACCGCATTACAAATGATCGATAGGTACATGGTTTACAGTATTGTACCTTCTGATAAAGGTAACACCACTTGTGTTATCTTTGGGCTTCTCTATATTCTCCTGTAAAGGATACAGCCCAGAGTTGGCTCATTCCAGGTTATTTAAGCACAAAACGTCCCTGGGTGGACTTGAACCACCATCCTTTCAGTTAACAGCCGACTGCGCTGACCTATTGCGCCACAGAGACTACATCAGCCAGATGTTTTATGGGTAAGAGCTCGATCTTCAAGCCACAGAAGGTATTTTTCTTACACTTCAATTGGACTCTGACTTTGAATTCAAATATTTGGTATCCAAGAAAATTCCCCAAATAATGATGTGTCAGTCATTTTACTGGTGGTTTCTCGGTCACAGAAACTAGCTTGTTCATTTACACGCAGTTGCGCGCCATGTATCACAAACCTGTCGTGTGGAGCCTTATATATTTTCTTATATTCAATCAAGTGACCTACATACCACGGACTGTAAAGATTGATATGTTTATGGTTTGCAATACCCTACCTTCAGATAGAGGTCATGTCAATGTGTGTTATCTTTGGGTTGCTCTACACTCACCTAAAGGATTATTAGGAACACCTGTTCAATTTCTCATTAATGCAATTAATTAATTATTATGTGGAGTTGAGATATGAGTCTGCCTATGCTTGGAATCAGGCAGCTGGTGACATCATCACATCCCCCCCCACCTTGATCAGATCCTTTCATGTGACATCACCCCACCTTTGGTTTCTTAGCTCTGATCCTTCTTATGTGACATCAGCACATTCTATGCATTCTTCGGTTCTCTTCTGTTGTTTTTTCAATTGTAAACTTTATCAACAAATATTTTTTGACAAAGTGACATCCCAGCTTAAAAAATGTGAAATTAAAATATTTTAAAAAGTTTAATTACATGAATACATCCAAAATGTACCTTAACCCTCCGAGGATGAAAGACGCACCAGCACGTCCAAACGATGTTTGAGCAATCTCCTACTCAAAAATCGATATTTAAAAATTTCATTTCAGACATTTATTTACTATTTTAATTATATACAACCTTTCAAATGCCACATACACCATAAAAAGAGTGTACCACTTTATTTCTATGACATACACATTGATAATTCGAGGAATATTCATCCAAAAACATTAAAAGTATAGTAAAACACTAACAGGGGATATTTAACTGCAGAATGAGGGTTTTACTTTTGACGATTTAAGTAAAATATTGTTGCAGGACTTTTACTTGTGGCGTATTTTCAGTGTTGTATTAACAGAGCAGCCTGCGTTGGATGTGTGAATCCTACGTGGGGAACAACTCAAAATCACTGTGAAAAAGTGTATATAATATCCCATCAGTTTTCTAATGTTAAATAATGTTAAAAGGTGGTTTAACTCCCTCCTGTGGTCATTGTCCTGAAGCTCGGGGAGAAAATAAAACTCTAACATGTGGACAGTTTACCAATCTGTCCACATGGATGGAAATTGACAATCCGTCCCCACGGATTGTAAAACCGTGCACACCGTTTATTTATTTTTATTTCCAGGATCTTAAGGGGGGCTCGGTAGAAAAAGGCCTGGTTGCTTATTTGTCTCGCAAGATCTGGCAACTCTGTACGTTGGTGGGGGCATGTTAGTCAGCTGGTCGTTAATGTAACTTGAAGGCGCTCAAAATTTGTCAGTACTGACTGGAAGTGATAGGCTTTGAGTTACATGGGGGATTCACACTTTGCATTCAGTCTCGTAATCACCATAAAAATTAGGTATCACTGAAATTTGAACTTGTGTATAGTTGTGTTGCTGCAGTGCTCATCCTGAATGGGCCAGTATAGTGCACCAGAATTGCCTGTTGAATGGTCTATCAGCTTTAGAACCCCCTTTCCCCACAGCTTTCAATTGTCAGATATGACAGATTGCTGAATCCAGCAATCTGAGTTCAAATCTCAGTGGAACCTGGTTTAAAGACACAGCACAGGTGAAAAAAAATCAACTTTCCACATCTAGTTTAAAGTAGGCTTACAGGTCTAATGTCCTTGGCCGTTAAGACGGAAAATAACAACAATTTATAATCATTGGTGTGTTATATTTTTTACTTTAACAGGGTTCTGTTAACACTAGTCAATGCTATCAGTTTGTATTTTGATAAATTAACATTTATCATTTATCACTAGCTTAGATGTGTAGTAAGTTAACTTGATTGTAACAGATGTTAAGCTAACGTTATAGCTAGCTCTCAAGTTAAATGCATGGTGAATTCAGTGTTAGTCTTGTTAGACTTATGTGTTAGTTTGTAGGCATTTAATAAACAGGTTGACTAATGTTAATTGACAGTTTAATCGTAGCTTCATCTTCCTGCTGCCTGGGCTTGTAGACTAGCGTTAGCTAGCCCACTTTACTCCTAACTTACTGTAAGCATGTTTTCTAATCTTGTCAATGTGTTAACATAAAGACAAAATGTGAAATCATGTTGGTAAAGGTGCTGAATGTGCCCTAACAGCAATCATTTAGCTATGATTCTACATAACGGAGCCCTAGGTAGGTGCGTGCCTGAGTTACCGTTAGCCTACCGTTAGCCTAATCCAAACACAACACGGAGTGGCAGACACAGCGTGCAGCTTCAGGCTAAGAGCAGATTTAAAAAGCGATAAAAGCAAAAATAATCATCAGATTGTGCTTCATGAGGAAAACAATAAATAAAGGTTGTGGGTTTGTGTAAGCAAACCTTGATATTGTGGGTGTTTAATATTAACGTTTAAGTTATACTCCGGTCCTTCCCTTTACCGTTTTCATATACGGGCATATATACCTACAGTCTCAGTCTTTGGATGGTATAGGTAGCGTATCTCTACCGTGACGGCCGACATGAGACGCAGTTACCGACAATTTTGGCCATGAATATTTCACATTGAACATTTACGATTGGGTGGTCATTTAAAAACAGGGCCTTGCCAGTACAGATATAAACAGCAGAGTCAGCAAGGAGTCTACCAAAATGTCTCTTATGACATCTGATAGAACTCCAAGTCATCACATTAGTTGCCTTCCAGCTATGTAACCACTCGGCCACACTACCTGCACGTAACATCTCTCCACTTAGTGACAGACACAACTTTAGCATGGCAAAAGCCAATACTTTATTAAAAAATTGTTATCACTCTTTGTCATTTTTCTCTGGCATTGTTGATTTTAGAATATTGTAACCAGCATTAAGTGAGTAGGTTCTCATCACACAGAAGACTGGGGTTTGATTTCCCGATGGGGAGACTTTCATCAGTTTACATAATGTAGTGGTTATCACGTTTGCTTAACATGCAAAAGGTTCCCTGTTCGAAATTTCTTCGTTTGTGTTGACTTTGCACAATAAATCCCATCCAGAACCGTGCCATAGCTGCAGTCTTACTTAGTTTCTACGTTAGGTTGATAAATGAGGGCCATTAGCTCTAAGGATGTCCTTCAATACTGAAGTGAGTGCAATTTGTTGACCTTGTCATAAGCTAAAGCCTTCTTCCAAGCTAAAAGAAAACAAGGCGCTCTTCTGCAAACGCACAGCTGTGCTGCAGCATTCTGGATCAGCTGAAGAGTCTTTATGGACTTTTTCGAGCAGCCTGATAATAAAGAATTGCAGTAATCCATCTTAGAAATACCAAATGCATGGACTAGTTTTTCTGCATCACCATGAACAAAGTAATGTGTTTCCACCCTGTTTCGAACAGGGGACCTTTCGCGTGTGAGGCGAACGTGATAACCACTACACTACAGAAACTGATGAAAGGAGCATCTTGCATGTTCTTGGGAAAATGCACCATTCATATTTAACTGCAAATGTTTAATATGCTGTTAGACGTGTTCATTTTTGACACATAGAGATTTTAAACTGGATTCAATCACAGATGCTTTGTCATGGATTTGAGTGACAGCGAATATGTAGTGAACCTAAATATATCTTCATGTATTTAAAAAAAAGTAGAAGACTAGTTTTTCTGCATCATTTTTAGACAGGATATTCCTGAATGTGATGACTACTGCACTGTGGAAACTTGTGACCTAAATGCTGGAATAGCGCCACCTATCGATCGATGTGCCAAATACTCAACATGTGCATTCCTCGTTAGTATAGTGGACAGTATCTCTGCCTGTCACGCAGAAGACCGGGGTTCGATTCCCTGATGGGGAGATTTTTTTTTAAGGCCTCGAGGAAGTCAGCGTTGGACTACTCATGAGGGGAAAGTGGGCCTCGCTCAGGCTGTGTTCAGCATGGGAGGAGAACTCCTGACCCTAAATGGGAATATTGTCAAGCAATGGAAAGAGCACAACTCCTGGACATGAACAACACGTCTAACGGTGCAGCAGGAGGTGGGAGAGTGTCAAGTCTGGGCACCTTAGAATTCCTTAAATGCTCTTTGCAGACAATGTTGTTCTGTTGGCTTCATCAGGCAGTGATCTACAGCCATCTCTGGAGGGGCAAGCAGGGAACCATACAAGCTGTGTACAGTAAGGATGGGACGCTGTTGACCTCAACTCCACAGTGGCAAATCCCCAGGATTTATGAAATCTGTCCAGAAATGCTGAAAGTTCTGGGTGAGGAGGGGCTGTTTTGGTTGACACGCCTCTTCAACATTGCGTCTACTGCAAAGTGCTGGAAAGGAGGGTTTCACCAATCATTTAACCTTAGTTAACCGAGGAACAATCTCAGCAAGGTGATGTCATAACAATTGAGCACATAGTGCATAACAGACCTGACCGGGAGGATCTGATGAGCCACCATCCATGACATGATGAGCTACCAGACACGGGAAAAGTGCAAATCGTAGTGCACTGCCTGTGTCTGTGGATCCTCATGGAGGAAGCTTGATTGATTGATATGCTCCCTTATTTGAACCAACCAAAGAGGTATAATGTTTTATCAAACCAGGTTGGGCAAGTAACCTTTCTGGCTACTTCTTGACAAATAAAGCAAGTAACATCAATCAAAGAAAGTTACTGCAATGGTTGGGAATCAAACCCAGGTCAACTGCTTGGTTGAGTTAGACCAATGTCAAAGTCTTGCAGAAAGCAACCTTCTTTGCTCATGAGCTTCTCCATAAAACCAACGTTTCTTCTGGCATCCTCTGTGTTGTGATATAGAAGCAGTGGAAGTGGTTCCTTACACAGATTTTCCATCTTAAATACTGAATGCAGCCATTTCCACTCAACTACACCTTCTTTTTGATCAAGTTTCAATGGTCTTGTCTATTGTAAGTAATGAATGGCTTCATGAATAGACAACCATCATCCCAATGTATGCCATTAACAGTCTATGAGTGGTCAGTTACAGTCCAATGACTTTCTTTGGTGCAACTCCTTTTGCCTCCAGATAGAGCTCATTCAGCAATAGAAAGTACCAGTTAGTACTGACTATCTATTCCAAAACTCCCATTATTTTATTTATTTAGCTAGCGGTGGACAACTGCTGAAATGTACTGCCTCTGCATGTGTACACACACAATAATCATCAGGGTCTCCATTTGAGACGATCTGAATGTGATTACAATGACATCCAATGACTTTATTGATCGCTGAGGGAAAAAGAACATAAGGACTTCTGGGAGTGACTCGCCAGAGCTAGGTTAGTAACAAGCATTTCCCCCCTGGAGGGAATTTCTTCAGATTTGGCAAAAACATTCACATGAACTCGCAGATCAATTGACGAGTATCCCACCCAGAAAAGAGATTTTAGACCCCGAACGAGCAATTTTTTATTTCCTGTGGGGGTCCAAGTGGGAACGAGTGCAAAGAAGAGTGACGAAGAAGCCAAAGGAGAAAGGAGGGAAAGGAGTGCCGGACCTGTTATTGTTTTTAGGGAGCAGATTTCCAGCTATACACATAACAGCAGCCACGGCCCCATCCAGAAATCCTAAGACTGCAGCTATGGCAACGGTTCTGGATGGGATCATACCTCAGAAGATTGAAGACCTTACCCTCTGATCTTAAAGTACCTGGGTCTGTAATCCTGCCACCAGCCTATGCTTTTATCCAGACCTTTTTAAAACGTTTTCACCTCGAGCAAGAAGAAGTGGATGTTTTAACAAATCGTCTCTCTCATTTCAGATGAATAAATAACCGGTTTTGGGACCAAAATGAGCCGACGCCCGCTGGAACTGTGGAGATACTAACGGAGATATTTCAGAGAAAGTCTGGAGACAGAAACGGAGACGCTTCGCTGAGTTTTGTGTGTTTGTGTCGACTTCAAAGAAACTTGTAAGAAAGTGTGTTTTCACCGCCGAGTGAACACGTACATGTCAATCAGCAGACTAACTGTCTAAGTTACCGTACAGTTCCTCTACGAAGAGGAGAAAACTCTTCCTCCTCCATGTTAACTTACAAATACTTTATTACACCTATGGATTTTATTTAGACTTTATTTTTAACTTTAGCATGGCCTATTCTGATTGGCTGTTGCTTTTTTTAAATGTAATGTTGCAAGGTGTTTCTGGGCTTATCTTTTTTTTTCTTTATTTTTTTTGACCATTGCCTTGCAAGTCAATGACAGATCAGAGCAGCATTTCCTTGATGAAATTTTGCTAAAAAGCTGTTTCACGTGGCTCGTTGGTCTAGGGGTATGATTCTCGCTTAGGGTGCGAGAGGTCCTGGGTTCAAATCCCGGACGAGCCCAAAGGATACTACATGGTTAACTTAAAGTTGAGCGTTGGACATCTAATTTAGTATCAGGTCCACCCTGATGATGGAAAGTAGGTGTGTGTGTCATGTAGAATAATAGGCAATAATGCCAAATAACACATTTTCTAATTTAATCCAAAAACTGAAGACTTTGATCTCAGCTGTATATTTGTGATTGATCCTTGACTCTGGCCTAACAAGATTAGTAGGAAGCAAAAGTGTAATAGAGCATTTTGGCGACTTTGCATAGCTTGCTTCAACTGCAGTTATAGTCCTGGACAAACTGAAGGCAGGACACACTCAGACATACAGAGTATTGCAGTGTCTGGGAAACGGTTGCCATGGCTACATATGATCAGTGGCCATGTTTGTAAACACAGCTAGGAAGCCTTTGATCTCTGTGATGTCATCTCTTTGATCTGTTAACGATGCAGCTGCTGTAACTGTCAACTGTGGGAAACCGCAGCTCCTCAGACACTGAACCAGCTCTCAAACAAATGGTCAGACGGGCAAAATGAAAAGTTATTTCAGTCAAATAACCTCCTCGTGGGCACCAGAAGGCCTTTGTGAACGTATTGATATAAAATTCATGTTGCTAAACTTAAAAATGTGGGCGTATCAGCGATTTAAAAAGAGCTTTGCTCTGCATTGTTCTCAGAAATGTGGACGGTGTTTAACATGGCAGTGAATGGAGGAAGATTGGGAACTCTTGTTGAGCGAAAAGTATAATTCATATCGCATGAATGAGCATACTGGCTGAAACTAGTTTTTGATGTATAAATTGTCCATAACAAGTTAGAACTGTTGGCGTGGGAGCAAGTTGTGAACGTTTTAAAGTCTGAACCACGTCTGTAGGTGAAAGTATGAAGGAGCTGAAAACTTTGGGAGCAGAAGAAGATTTGAAGGATTTGAAGCTTGCTCTCATTGACTTTAATGTTAAAATAAAATGTTTAAAAGCTTAATATTAGAAAAATTATAAATAAGCATAAATAGTTATGTGATGACTACTGTACTGTGGAAAGTTTGGTAGGCCTGGCCACAATTTCACAACAGGGAGATTTTTCCGTGAAGGTTATTGAGAGTTTAACTCAGCAGAGTTTGATTGTGCAAAGTCAACACTAATAAAGTAGTGTTTCCACCCTGTTTTGAACAGGGGACCTTTCACGTGTTAGGCAAACGTGATAACCACTACACTACAGAAACTGATGAGTGATGTTCTTTTTGCATGTTTGAGGGTAAATGCACCATTCATATTTTACTGTAAATGTTTAAAATGCTGTTAGACATGTTCATTTTTGACACATAGAGATTTTAAACTGGATTCAGTCACAGAGGCTTTGTCATGGCAACAGCGAATATCTAGTAAACCTAAATATATCTACATGTATTTACTGTGGCCTAAATGCTTAGACCACTCGACCACACTACCTGCAGGTCAGAAATAAAAAATGGCTCGTTCCAGGTCTAAAATTTGTTTTCTGTGTGGGATATATCAGCAAAATCTGAAGAAATTCCCTCCAGGGGGTCCTGTGTTATCACACTCACAAGAATGGGAAGTGCGTAGTTACATGCTAGCTCCCTTCGATAGCTCAGTTGGTAGAGCGGAGGACTGTAGGGACATGAAGCTGAAATCCTTAGGTCGCTGGTTCAAATCTGGCTCGAAGGAGCACTCTTTTTCAGAGTTTCCCATCGGGTATCAATAAAGTATTTCTGATGTAGAGATGGACGGACGACCATGACAACACCACTGATCTCAAGTTCAATGCTGACAAGGAAATAGTTTTCTAATCAGCAATAAATTCAGCAATGTCTGATCAACCCATATCAATTGCATGCTTAAAATAACATACCGGTTAAAGCCCCGCCCATTTCAAGACCACCTGACCCACTTCCAGGTTAAATCCTGTCCACTTCCGGGTTAGGCCCGCCCAGTCCGAGTACAGATACAGATACAGATAATGCTGTACTCGCTCATCCCTAGTTGTTACTCATCAATTAGGGAAACCTAGAAAATAGCAGCATATTTGTGATTCCGATTTCCAACTATGCTATCACAACAATGCGGCGATTTTAATACCAAATGGCAAATTTTGGACTACAACAAACATTTGACTGGCCTTCTATACACTTACCAACAAAGAGCACCACTGTTTGCATACAATGGTGTGAGAACGTAGCTATTCCAAATGCTGAATGTAGGGCTAGTGGAGCAATGGATAACGCGTCTGACTACGGATCAGAAGATTCTAGGTTAGACTCCTGGCTACCTCGAGCTGCTATTTAGCTACTAAATCCATTGTTCGTCATTTCCATCTTTACCCCTTTACAAACTGGCTATCAAAGTAAATTTACATGTATAAAGAGCCAAATGATGAGGAAATATTGTTTCAACATGTGTGTAAATTCATCTAAGCCTCTCACTGTCAGACAACTACAGCAATCATCAAGCTTTTGCTGTTGTTGTTTTTTTGCTAACATATTACATACAGTTCTAAAATGTGACATTGTAGTTCTGGAATGTTAAGTTGCAGTTTTAGAACAATAGGTTGTAGTTTTACAATTTTAGGATTTGCGGTCGTAAAATGTTACTTCCAGTTTTATAATGTTATAGTGTAGTTCAAGAATGTCAGGTTTTTGTTCTAGAATGTTAAGCTGCCATTCTAAAATGTTAGGTTTAGGCTCTAGAATGTTAAGTTGCAGTTTTAGAACGATAGGTTGTAGTTTTAGAATTTTAAGAGTTGTAGTCCCAAAATGTTTCTTACAGTTCTAGAATGTTAGGTTTAAGATTTTGAATGTTAAGCAGCAGTTCTAGAACAATAGGTTGAAGTTTTAGAATTTTAACAGTTGCAGTCCTAAAATGTTACTTACAGTTCTAAAATGTTAAATTGTAGCTCTAGAATGTTAAGCATTACGTAAGCGCTGAACATGACCGTATAATGCTGGAACATTTTAGTCTGGGAAATTACAGGGATTGTTACACTGGGATGGAACTGCCAATCTTGTGACTGACAGCCAAACCCATCCAATGAACCACAGCCACTCTCTAAAATACACCACCCAACATTGGGGTCGAACCCACGACCCTGAGGTTAAGAGTCTCATGCTCTACCGACAGAGCTAGCTGCACTACTTGAATGTTTAGTTGTGGTCTTACATTTTTTTGAAATCCAATGGGGTCTCCCTGCGCAGGTTCAAACCCTGCTCACAGCGACTTCTAACTACAGAATCTACATCTCTGCAGTGAGTTGAGAAAAATGATCAAAATTCTCACTGGAAAACTCTCTAAACTGCTGTTATCATTAAACCCATTCACTAACTGTGGACTAATGACCAACATTTAACCACAAATCCCCGCAACGTGTTTTATTTAACTGATAACCAATGAAATGAATTAATAAGTGGCTACTTTGGCTCCATACAGGTCTGTGTTCCAAATTGTTCTGAGGGTGAGATCATCGACTTCTCCCTTTAGTCCAAGCTTCTCTGCTGCTGCTGGAAGGAGCGTTGTGCGCAAAAATCACTGCAGAAAAAAAAACAAAAGGAGTTTGGGAATTCTGACGTTCTGAGTTCAGACGTCGACGTGACCGTTGTTCGCCGACACAAAAGGGTAAGTTAAGTTTCCTAGTAACGTTAGCTAACATCTGCATGTGTTCAGGGTCACAGTCAGTATTTACTATACGCTATATGAAGTACATGAACTTTAGCAACCATGATTACACACAAACATATGTCTGCTGTGTACTGTGTGTGTTTCAGATCCTTCACCGCAGACCGTCTGTTTGGGCGTTCGATGTACAGCTGGTGAAATCTCTGGTTCTGACCTGCTTTGTAAAATGTTTGAGAGTCACGGAGAGGCGCTTATGACGATGACTGGGATGCATCTGGGACAGCAGAGCCGGGGGCACTGTCACAGGGTGCAGAAGAAGAAGACCGGGATGTACGGGAGGGTTTGATGCGCTACTTTAATAGCTAAATAAAATCTTTTCTTTGATATATTGTCTTGTTTTTTTTAAAGTAACAGTGTGCAATATTGGAAATGACATGCAAAATAATAGCCCTTAATATTGAATAATGAGAATAGAAAAGTGAGAATAGTGCAGAGAGTAGATAATCTGTCGGTGTCTGGCTAGATTTTTATTTTTGAAATGGCACGGTTGTTCCGTTCTTGTTTGCTAAAAACGCAGTCATAAGTGACGGTTCTCCGACCAACCAGCAGTCTGCAGGTTTCATGTCACCTTTTGGTATCACCTCAGCTCGCTTGGAACCTCGACTGAGGTAGTACTAAAAAAAGTACCTGGTAGCAGGTCCCAGGGACTTTTTTCGTCATAGAAAACCAAAAAAAGCGAGTAGAGTCGAGGCGAGTCGAGTAGATACCACGCAGTGGAAAAACGCCAAAAAGCTACACCACACACACAAAAGCTACAACAAACACACACACAAAGCTACAACACACACACAAAAGCTACAACACACTGGCATGTAAAGAGCAGTTATTAAAGTATTTACCTGAGTGTGTGCGGGTTCACCTGGAGCTCTGTCTTCTTAAAACTCACTAAGAACAAAGAACACAGCTATTCCGCCGCCAGCCCGAGATCACAGGGAAGCAACGAGACTTCCGGTTTCCTCCAAGTCAGGGTTTTTCAGAATAAAGTTTAAAATGAAAGAAGGCTGCCGCCTGGAGGCCAGGAGGGGAACAACAGCTCCACATTCACTTAATGAATCAGTTAGAGGTGGACTGGGACTGAGGACATTTACTCAAGTACTGGACTTAACTACAGGTACTTGTACTTCACTAGACTATTAAATAATTTACAGCATTTTAATAACTAAAATAATGTAAAAGAATGGGGATAAACTGAAAAATATAGATATTTTTTCACCACACTCCATTTAATTGCAACAGACATGGTTTGATTATTAACTTCACTTCATTCAAAGTGGACAGAAACTAAATAAAACTACCAAAAGCCATCTTGGTTCATCTTTCCACTGTTCCAACAATCACCACTCTGGTCTGCTTGGAATAAACTCTTAATTCACCCATTTACATGTGGAGATATGCTGAAAGTAGTCATTATTAACATGGAGTCTGGTGGAGATATGCTGCTCTATACATGCTAAAAGTAGTGATTATTTACATGGAGTTTGGTGGCGATATGCTGCTCTATACACGCTAAAAGTAGTGATTATTTACATGGAGTTTGGTGGCGATATGCTGCTCTACACACGCTAAAAGTAGTGATTATTTACATGGAGTCTGGTGGAGATATGCTGCTCTAAACACGCTAAAAGTAGTGATTATTTACATGGAGTCTGGTGGAGATATGCTGCTCTATACACGCTAAAAGTAGTGATTATTTACATGGAGTCTGGTGGAGCTATGCTGCTCTATACACGCTAAAAGTAGTGATTATTTACATGGAGTCTGGTGGAGATATGCTCCTCTATACACGCTAAAAGTAGTGATTATTTACATGGAGACTGGCGGAGATATGCTGCTCTATACACGCTAAAAGTAGTGATTATTTACATGGAGTCTGGTGGAGATATGCTGCTCTATACACGCTAAAAGTAGTGATTATTTACATGGAGTCTGGTGGAGATATGCTGCTCTATACACGCTAAAAGTAGTGATTACTTACATTCATTCTGGTGGAGATATGCTGCTCTATACACGCTAAAAGTAGTGATTATTTACATGGAGTCTGGTGGCAATATGCTGCTCTAAACACACTAAAAGTAGTGATTATTTACATGGAGTCTGGTGGAGATATGCTGCTCTATACACGCTAAAAGTAGTGATTATTTACATTCATTCTGGTGGAGATATGCTGCTCTATACACGCTAAAAGTAGTGATTATTTACATGGAGTCTGGTGGCGATATGCTGCTCTATACATGCTAAAAGTAGTGATTATTTACATGGAGTTTGGTGGCGATATGCTGCTCTATACACGCTAAAAGTAGTGATTATTTACATGGAGTTTGGTGGCGATATGCTGCTCTACACACGCTAAAATTAGTGATTATTTACATGGAGTCTGGTGGAGATATGCTGCTCTATACACGCTAAAAGTAGTGATTATTTACATGGAGTCTGGTGGAGATATGCTGCTCTATACATGCTAAAAGTAGTGATTATTTACATGGAGTCTGGTGGAGCTATGCTGCTCTATACACGCTAAAAGTAGTGATTATTTACATGGAGTCTGGTGGAGATATGCTCCTCTATACACGCTAAAAGTAGTGATTATTTACATGGAGACTGGCGGAGATATGCTGCTCTATACATGCTAAAAGTAGTGATTATTTACATGGAGTCTGGTGGAGATATGCTGCTCTATACACGCTAAAAGTAGTGATTATTTACATGGAGTCTGGTGGAGATATGCTGCTCTATACACGCTAAAAGTAGTGATTATTTACATTCATTCTGGTGGAGATATGCTGCTCTATACACGCTAAAAGTAGTGATTATTTACATGGAGTCTGGTGGCGATATGCTGCTCTAAACACACTAAAAGTAGTGATTATTTACATGGAGTCTGGTGGAGATATGCTGCTGATTGGATACCTCTTGGATCCTAATTGCCTAATCAGCTTTGCACTTTACTTTTTTAATTTTAGATATTTAAAATGAAAAAAACATGTTTTTGTTTCTCCATTTGTGGATATCTGCAATAGCTCTGTTTCTAGTCATAATTCTTGCTGTAGATATCTGAATTTTCATACCAGTCACTATGCCAACTTTCCACATAGTACCAGACATAAGAGAACATCAGAGGAGGAAGATCTTCAGATTGGTTTTAACGTTTAGAAAATGAAGTTAAAATGAGAATTTTGACTTTATTCTCCATATTTCAATGTTATTCCTGATATTTAGACACTATTCTCGAAATTTGAATTAGACCTTCATTCAAAATATTTTTCAAGATTTCAACTTTTTTCTTAAAATGTAAAAGACAACAACTTCTATATCTGATTTATTCTTTTTATGATTTATACTATTATACTACTATTTATACAATGAAGATCATCCTCGACTGAAATCCAACTTGTGTATAAACCTGTTCTGTTCTCACTGCTCACTCAGGCCTTGTGTTCAACACCTGCTTTATTTTAGTTTTTATTCTACATTCACATATTTACAGATTTCTTTTACTCATAAACCATCTTACAGAATTCATGAAACAAATAAAAAATGGCCAAAGTGACCAGTAATTATCCAAAAGACTTTTCACACAAGATAGAAACATCCATTAACTTTTTATACCCTGTATAACAAAGCCACAGACTGTGTTCTGTAGACATTATGGGATGTAATAGGCCGCACTCTTAACCCTCTGAGCCCTAAGGCCATTTTTACAGTTCATTGTCCGTCTGGATTTATTTTATAAAAAAGCTTGTAAAACACCAACCCTGGTGTCTACAGTCAAGATATGAACATCATTTTTTTCAGGACAAACTGGGTTATTAGAATATTTGGGCTGCAGTGAGCTCACCTGCATGTTAAAAATGGTTGTAGGACCTTAAAGACAAATAAATAAACAAAACGGAACATGAATCTTCCAGATATGTATTGATATCACACACAGATCAATAAAACCTAAGCCATTTTACTCTCTAAAACACTTCTCATATGTCTTGGGAGTCACATTGTGAAGAAATAATCATTATAACTTATACAGTTGACAAAATACATGCATTTTTTCAAATAAAGTCAAGGCGCTTTTGCCCTCATGACATTTACTTATGCCAATAATCAACATAATAATGTCATATTTATTGATATTACACCCACAGCAATGCTACACAAGCAATTGTGTGTCTAAAACAGTTCTCCTATTGGCCTTCCATACACCGTTTGGCCTTCCATACAGCCTTTTGGCCTTCCATACACTTTGGGTGACGTTGTCTCCCATATATGGGCATGCACCCCATATATGGAGTCCTTGACTTCCGTACACAAAGGACGGACGGCGCTAGCGGCAGAATTGAGCAAAACGATGAATTATGGACAAAAGTGGATAAATCTTGGATGTAAAGGTATGGATTTAATGCTCAACGAACCCCAAAAAGGCAGAAGTTCCAGGCTGGATAGAAAATCACCTGTAGAGGCTAGAAGGACCGGAAAAGACCTCCGTAACCACTAACTCGTTAGTTTTTAGCCACAATTTTCGGCGAGTTTCTATGTGTTATGGATGGTTAATGATTAAACTATGAATCAGAGGTGCTTTTTATGGTCGTGGGCGAGTCTCTCGGGTTAGGAGGGTTAAATGAAGCTTCATGACACAATGAAATATTCAGCAATATGTTTTCTGTGGCTGCACATCAAATACTAATAAATGTGTATCTGATTACATAGTCAACACATTAATTTGATCCATCATGACACATGTTATGTGGACGATATCTATTTAAACCTGTTAAACCCACAGACATTTATTATAACTTCCAGAAGAAATCAGTTTCTAAAGACACCAAATATGTCAACATGAAGTTTGATTCAATTTGTAAAGAATTGTTGCACATTTAACATATGATGATAAATGGAATAAAGTGTCAATCAGTCACCACAGGAAACAGATCCTGTAGAAAATAAGATGTAAAATATATGAATATGTATATTTGTTCCCTTGATTTAAATTAATCAATACCTGAAATGAGCTCAGTGATTAGTTTACTCTGACAGGAGAGATGATCAGAGGGGCAGAGTTTTTACCACCTTCGTTCAGACAGGGACTGAAGTATGGGAAGAGTTTCTCAGTAAAGGAGCAGCCAGTAAAGGAGTAGATAAGAGCTACAGCATCTACGTCATAAAAGGAGACAAGACTCTGCTCATAATCCACAAACACCCCCACTTTCTCAGGAGGAGACTTCAAAGAAAGAAGAACTGGAGGGTCAGCAAGAGCGTAGTACTCATTTCCATTTCTCAACGCTATAATCGTAACGTAACCATTCTGAGAACCCAGCGTCATGTCCTTCCTGTTGATCGACTCTCTGACCACTCCTAAATTCCATTTAGTCTTTCCTATAACTTGAACCTCAAAGTAAAATCTGCCTGAAGAGAAACTCTGTTTTCCTAAAACATTAACACAATCAGAAAATCTCTCTGGGTTGTCTGGGAGATTCTTCCTTACATCACCATGATTCACTTGTTTCCCATCATCAGACAGGATGAGTTTAGGATGTGCTGTATCAGGATCAAGAGTCACATCCACTGCATACTGCTGAACCCTCTTCAGCTCAGACTTAAGCAGCTTCTTCATCTGTTTACTGAGTGTCTCCTCCAGCTGAACCACAGCTTTCACCACAGTCCCCTCATATGATGATGGACGGACGCTGACCTCTGTCCAGTCCTTGGTGGGTGGAGGTTGTTGGATGTTTAGGGACTGGACCCTCTGGAGAAGATGGAGGTGGTCTTCAGAGCCTGAGAGCTGCTCCACTTCAGTGCTTCTCTTCATCAGCTCAGAGATTTCCTGTTCCAGCTCTGTGATGACAGCTTCGGCCTGTTTTTTTGTTGTTTTCTGCTTCTTTTTGATGGTGTTGATGAGCTTATTTAGGCCTCTCTCAACAGACTCCTTCAGAGAAGTGAAGACCTGAACACCTTCTGCTATCTTTCTGTCTGCATCTTCCTCACTGCGGTCGACTGCGTGTTTGACCTCCTGAATCTTCAGTCGTCTCTTCTGGATCATCTGCTGAATTTCAGCCTCTGTCGTCCCCAGCTCTGCCTTTTTTCCTTCATATTCTTCTTTCAGAGGAACAACATCATGTGTCTTGTGGTCTAAAATAGTGCAGAGCATGCAGACACATGTCTGGTCGGTCTTACAGAACAGCTCCAGAGGTTTATTGTGCTCCGTACACATCCTTCCTTCCAGGTTCTCCACAGGGTCGATCAGCTGATGTCTTTTCAGACCGGATGTGGTCAGATGAGGCTCCAGGTGAGTCTCACAGTAGGAGACCAGGCACACCAGGCAGGACTTCAGGGCCTTCAGTTTGGTTCCAATGCAGACGTCACAAGGAACTTCTCCTGGTTTGGACACTTGTTGTTCTGAGCTGCTGCTGCTGGCTTTCTGTTGAACTGACTGTCTGAACTGAGCGACCATCTCAGACAACAAAGTGTTGACCCTCAAATCAGGTCTGGTGGTAAAACGTTCCTTACACAGGGGACACAGGTACTGGTCTTTAGTATTCCAGTGATCAGTGATGCAGTTCTTGCAGAAGTTGTGTCCACATGATGTAGTAACAGGATTAGTGAACACATCCAGACAGATGCAGCACAGAAACTGATCTTCAGACTGCAGATAGTTTGCAGCAGCCATATCTACACACAGTGGGATTAAAAGAAAAACATATTCAATATTTATGACAGGGTACCCTAATACCAAGTTGTCAAAACACAAACATGTCCAACAATGTAAAAAGTTTCCTAATTTATCAAATGAGAAAGCTATAGTGCATAGTTTCCACCGTCCCCATGAGGAATTCTAAGTAATGACAACAATTCAGCACATACATGTTGCCGGTTGACACCATGCTGAGAAATAGAGAGTTTTGTAGAGCTGAAAGTCTTGCAGTGCCCATATTATGAAAAAATCAAATGCAATTTCAGGGATTTGGGGTGTTATTTTGTGTCTCTGGTGCTTCCACACGCATACAGAGTTGGAAAAAAAAAACTATCCATGGTGTTTTGAGTGAGATCCGATTTCTGAATGTCCTCTGCCTTCAGTCTCTGGGTGAGCTGTTCAGAATCGGCAGGACCGTCTACGCCCTCGGCCCAAACATTTGGTGTGTGCTAACCACTTTTGCTAATACCACATCAGCTGTTTCTCCAACTTCGGTCAGTAAAAGGCAGAATTATCCCGGAGACTTCTTCTAAACGAGGACACACTTCCAACTTAGCGAGGAATACCTGCAGACGAGGGACGTGTAAGTAGTTCTATACAGTTTCTTATGTAGATTAGGGTGAACTCATGTGTGTTGTAGCTGTGTTTTGGCTATGAGAACATAAACAGCGTTAGCTTCTAGCTAGTAGCGCCGCACAGCTTTGTGCTTTGAGTGGCTGGTCCTGGCACACCTAAAAGACTCGCTACCATCCACATTGGACTCACACCAGTTTGCCTACCGTAGCAATAGGAGCACAGAGGATGCTGTTTCCATGGCACTGCACTCTGTGCTCACACAGCTGGACAATAATAACACTTATGCACGCATGCTATTTGTTGACTTCAGCTCAGCATTCAACACTGTCATCCCGGCTAAGTTAATTAAGACTAAGACCTGGGCATCAACACCTCCATGTGCAACTGGATTTTGGACTTTTTGACCAACAGACCCCAGAATGTTCGATCAGGCTCCAACTGCTCCACGTCCATCACACTCAACACTGGTGTACCACAGGGCTGTGTGCTAAGCCCGTTTCTCTACTCCCTCTTCACCTCTGACTGCAAGCCTGTGTACAAATCTAATTCCATCATTAAGTTTGCGGACAACACCACGGTGATTGGTCTCATCAGCAACAACGATGAGACTGCCTATAGAGGAGATCAAGCACCTGGCCACATGGTGGACCAAAAACAACCAGCTCCTCAACACCACCAAAACGAAGGAGCTCATCGTGGACTTCAGAAAAGAGTCAAGAGGCACGCACGACATCATCCACATCGATGGAATGGCTCTTGACCAGGACCAGCAGACTAAAGAACAGTTTTTCCCCAGAGCTGTCTCTTTATTGAACTTTAACCCTCATTGATCCCACCCCTCATATACTGATAGACTCTCCTCTACCTTCTCACACCTGCATCCATTTTGTTATCTGCAATACTATAATGTTTACTTGCACTGCTCACTGTTAGTATAGTAACAACTGTTTATATCTGATCTTGCACTACTTACCTTGACTGATATGTCAATATGCACTGCCGACTGTTTATTCACAGTACCAATTGTTTACATATACATTTGCAATACCGTACTTTAACTGTAATATGCAATTACTTTCCACTGCACTTTAATTTGGATAGTTTCTGCCCAAACTTTATTTGTACTACCTTAAATCCATTGTCATTTTAGTCTAATTTATGTATATATATATATATATATATATATATATATATATATATATATATATATATATATATATATATATCTCTATCTGTAAAAATTCTGTTTATAGCAATAGCCATCTGTATATTATGCTCACATTCTGTCTATAGTAATAGACATCTGTATATATAGTCATAGTACATATTCACCTGTAAACTCTGTTATAGTAATATCCACCTGTATATATATATTCATAGTACATATTCACCTGTAAACTCTGTTATAGTAATATCCACCTGTATATTATATTCAGTATATATCCAGCTGTAAATTTTGCTCACAATACTAGTTATCTATACAGTATATTCATAGGACAAATCTATCTGTAAAATTGTGTTCATAATAGTATTCTTCTCTATATTTATTCAGTACATATCCATGTCCTGCACTTATAGAATCCATTTTATATCCTGCACTTGCTGCTATTGCACTTCTGGTTAGACCTTAACTGCATTTTGTTGCCTTGTAGTTGTACCTGTGTAATGACAATAAAGTTGAATCTTATCTAACATCAAACTACATCGACATAAACAGAATTTACTCATCCCATATCCTGTTTAAATTAAAATATAGAAAGATGTAAAAGTTGATATATCGCCCAGCTCTCGATGTTAAAGGGGTAGAAATGGAAACTAAATGTTAAAGCAGAATGCTAATGAATGAAAAGCACACATGAAGAGCTGAAGCCTGTCATATCTTCTGTTAGCTTTTGTTCAACCAGCTGTTAGTTCCTGAAATAAGTAGTTCCCGTAAGTTTGAGAACTAAGCTCGTCTAATGAAAAGACAGAATCATTATCTGAGAGGCCTGCGGGCTCAATGGCAGGAGCATCTGATCTGGACTGGGACAACACTCCTTTTGCCAGCTGGCATTTTGCCAGATGCAAGTTATTTATGTGGCAGTCCTGCCCAACCAAAACACCACAAACTGGCCCAGCCTATCACACCTCAGCTCCAGCCAAGCCCCGCCCTCTTTGCCCATATCAGGATTACCCGGCTCCAGTGACTGACGGAGACAAACTGAAGGTTTCAACTTGTCCCTTCAGAAACCTCTGGATGTGTTTTTACTCAGTCTATAGTTCAGGATTAAATAACCCTAATATTAATAAATAGCTTTTATCTTGTTGTTGAGGAGGTGTGTCCACAAATCAAAACCAAGACAGATTTACACTTTTGATGGGATGAAGTCACATGACACACACCTGCCAATCAAAGCAGCTCTGGTTGTGAAACTCCCTCATATCTCAGCAGTGAAATCAGCGGAGATTAAAATCTAACTTGTTTCCTGGTGCTGATTAAATCTGACTCAACTGAACATAAAAAGGCTCATTTTGGCCAAAACGTCACACATCATAGAATAATTACTGAGTTACTTCAGATCTTACAATAGTGCTGAAAGAATGAATCACTGCTCTCACATTAAAGTATATCATGTAGCCCCAAAATCTCCGAAATGATAGGCGAGTTTCTCCATCAAAGGTGTGTGATGTTACCTGTCAGGCTGCTCCGCTGTTAAAGTCCCGTTCAGATGAGGTCAAAGAGAGCTGCTGTCTGTGTTCATCTGACTGACATCCGTCACATCGGCACACCTTTATATCCAGAAAGGTCATGTGACCTGAGAACAGGACCAAGTCGGACCTGTAGGGCTGCCAGTCAGCGCTCTGATTGGACAGTTTTCAGGTTAATTATGTAATGAGGGAGGAACAATCTGAACTCATAACAACATGTACACACCTCGAGTTTGGAGCAGGAATGTTGTCCGTCCAGCGTTGGCTCTCCTCTTACTGCAGCTCTGTTGTTAGCTTTTGTTTCCTCATATTTAGACATAGGTGATGGGGGGGGGAGGTTTCTAGGGCTTAAGCAGGGACTTGCAGTCATTTTGGGGGGCAGGGGCTCAAAGATAAAAGGCCTTATAGTAGTAGTAATAATAGAAATTAAACCAAATCTGAAATAGGCCTATATTAACATGTGATGAAATGCATAGAGAAACACATTTTTGATTACCTTACCAATGTACTACAGGTGGGAGCTTTTCATTCTGCTCTCATTATTGAGGAATATAAAAAATAAAAACATCGGACAACCAATTGAAATTAATTAAAATTTAGGAAATACACAAGATTTCAGAGTTCAGTTTGCTCAGAATTTAATCGTTTTAGTAACTGTGTCAAAAAGACACGTGTAACGGGAAAATAACATTTACGCAGGATTTCATATGTCCTTCTATAATATGCGTTATTATTATTCATATAATTATTCCCAATGCTTTTCAGGTTGTATGACTCCATTCAACACATTCTGTGTGTGTCCTCCCTGAAGGACAGACTGCTAGTCTCTGCATTGTCTTTCCAAGGACAAAGCCATGGAGTCTGAAGGAGACATAGCCTGTCTCCAACATCCAAAGACATGTTTGGTTTTATTTCAGCTCAGATAAAAGCCGGGTAGAAAACGTTGCAGCGTTGAATGAAAAGTGAGGCACTTACCACGAAGGAAATCACTGAACCAATAGCACGACTATACCATCGAGCTCTCAAGATCCACAGTGACCTTCAAAAGTGTTCTCACCTTTGCATTGCACGTTCCAATGCTTTGACTTACCAAAACTTCATAAACAGCCACGCAATTGCATTTTATTTTCAGAATAAAAATGCCACCTTACCGGCACTTGCTGCACTTCTTCCAACACACATGAGACCAGGCCACCTCACTAGGTCAGTCTCACATTCCACTTCCTCCATATAAAAACAACTTTGGTCTGAAATCTTTCTATATACACACCAAGATCTGGAATGACATCCCGCATCACATCAGAACCCTATCATCCATCTCATATTACAAAAAGGCCAACCAGCTCCTAAACAGTTACACCTGCACACATTAATTCTCATGTATTGACCAAGCCTTGTTGCACTGTCTGGATTTGTCTAGCCCAGCTGATGTCTTGTATAAATGTCTCTGTCCTTATATAAACTGTATTGTTGTTTTAGTTGTCCGTATTTGTCTAGTCCATATGGATGTCCTGTACAAATGTGCTGTAACCACGTTCAATGTTTTATGTTTCTGCAGAACAGGAACCTGCTGAAATCAGTTTTTAAACTGAGTCAGGCCCGTTCTACATTGTAATTTAATGTTACTTTTTAACTTTTCTGTATGATAAATATGAAATGAAAAATAGACATTTAAAATGAAAAAACAAAAGTTTTGTTTCTCCATTTGTGGATATCTGCAATAGCTCTGTTTCTAGTCATAATTCTTATTGTAGATATCTGAATTTTCATACCAGTCACTATGCCAACTTTCCACATAGTACCAGACATAAGAGAACATCAGAGGAGGAAGATCTTCACATTGGTTTCAGCTTTTAGAAAATGAAGTCAAAATGAGAATTTTTGACTTTATTCTCCATATTTCAACATTATTCCTGATATTTAGACCCTATTCTCAAAATTGGATTTAGACTTTCATTCAAAATATTTTTCCACATTTTGACTTTATTCTCAAAATCCAAAAAACAACAACTTCTATCTCTGATTTATTCTTTTTATGTCTGGCACTAATACTGAAAGTTCAACCTAATTCTCAACAATAAAGATCATCCTCGACTGAAATCCAACTTGTGTGTAAACCAGCTTTTCTGTTCTCACTGCTTACTCAGGCCTTGTGTTCAACACCTGCTTTATTTTACAGTATTTATTCTACAATCACATATTTACAGATTTCTTTGACTCATAAACCATCTTCATTAAAAAAATGGCCAAAGTGACCAGTAATTATCCAAAACACTTTTCATACAAGATAGAAACATCTATTAACTTTTTATACCCGGTATAACAAGGACACAGACTGTGTTCTGGAGACATTATGGGATGTAATAGGCCTCCCTCTTAAATGAAGCTTCATGACACAATAAACTATTCAGCAATATGTTTTCTGTGGCTGCACATCAAATACTAATACATGTGGATGTTTTGCATCATTTGTTTGCAAATGAACTCAAACTTCATCTTGACATATTTGGTGTCATTAGAAACTGATTTCGTCTGGAAGTTATAATAAATGTCTGTTGGTTTAACAGAGGTTTAAATAGATATCGTCCACATAACGTGTCATGATGCATCAAATGAATGTGTTGACTACGTAATCAGATACATATAATACAACCTGTTAACAATGAAGTGTAAATCAATCAACACAGGAAATAGAAATAAATCAATTAATGAAATAAGTGAGAGGAGAATGCTATTCAAAATACTATCTACAACTCCTCCCCCACTCGACAGCACACTGGCTGAGACCCTCCAACCAAATAGGGCCACAGAAGGTCATTGCTGCCTGTGGCTATCAGACTATATAACTCCTCCTCAAGCATTACACACTTAGAGTGTCAAAACTGGACTAATAACACACATGTCTACACCTGAATCTCAATATTCTTGGACAATTATGTGCAATAATTACTCAGTTACATGTGCAATATCTATTTATTCACTGATGCCACTCATGTTCACGCTGTACTTTATGTTCATACTGTACTCTATATTTACACTATACTTCAGTAGCATTTAGCAACAGAATCTTTCCAACCATGGCCGTATCTACCATTAAAGGACACGGAGGTCTGGATCTTCTCTGTATTGCCCTCACCCCCCCACCCCAAAAAAAGAGATGAAACTGCCTAAATAAAACTTGTACAACACCAAGATACGACTTGTTCCTCTGTCTGATCATCTTGTGTGTGGGTGGGGGGTGACTGAGTAGGCGGCGAAGTGGATTTTGCCGTTGTAACTATCCAGTATATGACCATCACCATTGTTTTTGGGTGTAGTGTCAACAAACAGCTTTTCTTTCTAGTGACTACAGCAGGTACTTAACAGACAAATTAGTGTATATAACTGGTAGAATTTACTTTTCAATGCTATTTATCTCCAGACATCTGACGAAAAGCTCCCTCGCTGTCGTGCTGCATATAAACAGTGCAGTGGCCATTGATGCCATCCAATATTAATGTAATGTTAGCTATTTTCACTTGGATGAATGTTAACGTTACCTTATATAGTGTGTTAGCTGGTTAATTGTATGATTAATGTTGTTATCTTAACATTATGAGAGAACAGTAACCTTTAATGTAACCATACGCTGGTACGATATAAATAGATCAACTGAGTTGTGTTTAATTTCTTCACTGAGACTATCTGAAATGAAGAGACTACTTCAGACAAAACTTTTGCTTGGGAAGGGACGAGATGGACAAGATCATGATGAGACCCAAAGAAAAAGGAAGGCACTGTATTTTCACTACTGCCCCCCCCCCAACCTAACTGTTGTGCAATGCGCATATTTAGGTCAGGGAAATAAAAACTAAATTTGGAGGTCTGTAACGCTCAAATCCTGGACACAGTCCTGTTTTCGACCTAATCTTACTTTTTCACATAATCTCACTTTACTTCTGCTTAACTTTTTATTTCTTGCAATGTACTGTAGCCATGTTACTTTATACACTTATTGACTCTTTTCTAACTCTTATTTTATTACCTTTACTGTGAGCAATTGCAACTAACAATTTCCCTGAGGGGATGAATAAACTATTCTGGTTCGGTTTTGTTTACAATGACAGGAGAGATGATCAGAGGGGCGGAGTTTTTACCACCTTCATTATTACCAGTATGGAAGAATGGGAAGAGTTTCTCAGTGAAGGAGCAGCCAGTAAAGGATAAGATAAGAGTTGCAGCATCTACGTCATAAAAGGAGACCAGACCCTCCTCATAGTCCACAAACACCCCCACCTTCTGAGGAGACTTCAGAAAGAGACGGACTTGAGGGACAGCAAGAGCTTTGTACTAATTTCCATTTCTCAACCATATCGTCCAGTAACCATCCTCAGTGCTCAGTGTGATGTCTTCCTTCCTGTTGATCGACTCTCTGGCCACTCCTAAAGTCCATTCAGTCTTTGTTTTAACTTGGACCTCAAAGTAAAATCAGCCTGAAGAGAAACTATGTTTTCCTAAAACACTAGTACGATTAGAAAACCTCTTTTTGCTGTTTGGAATTGTCTTCTATACATCAGTATGATTCACTTGTTTTCCATTATCAGACAGGATGAGTTCAGGATGTGCTGTATCAGGATCAAGAGTCACATCCACTGCATACTGCTGGACCCTCTTCAGCTCGGCTCCAAGCAGCTTCTTCATCTCTTGATGAGCTGAGCTGGAGGATCCTTAGGAAACTTGAGGCTTTGTCCAAAGCCCTCAAATAGTTTTTGTAAATCCTCAGCCGTCGCTGCAGCTGAAACAGAATAACTTCAGAGTCCGAGAACTCTTCAGTTGGATTGGTCATCGTGGTTACCCTCTGTGGTTTGTCCCATAAAATCCACTGAAGATAATTTCTGAAGTGTTCTCTAGCTGTTTGCTGTTCAAATCCCAATCTTTTATTTGAGGTCCTGTGGTCCGGTGCTGTTCTGGGTCCAGTCCATTGCCTTCTGAGATCCTCCGAGGAATAACGCTGTTCGCTCTTTGTCTTCCCTTTTTATATCTTTCTTGGAACACACACATCTCTAACTTTCCTCACTTACACACATGTTCAGATACACACATCTCTGCTCTGCACACACATTTCCCTTCCTGCTCTGGGCATGTCCTAACATATCCCTCTCACTTCTCTTATTCTCTACACACACACACATTTCATCACATGCTTATTCATAATAACATTTAAAATCATAACCTCCTTCATTCTGTCTTCTGGTTATAATCATATTTTAGTTGATTACATTATAATTGTTACACAAAATACATCACATTCTTGTGAATTCCTTGTCAATGCATATGTGACATCCCATCTTAACTACTGTAACTCCATGTTGTCTGGACTCCCTAATAAGCTACTTCGCGGCTCCAATTTACTTTGAATTCTGCAGTGAGGATTATAACATTCTCCCAATCCACTGTCCATGTAACACCATTGCTTATGCAACTGCACTGGCTTCCAGTTGTAGTTACCACTCTCAGAAAAGGTTTTCCCACATTGTTCACAGCTGTACGGCTTCTCTCCAGTGTGAATGCGCTGGTGAGCTTTAAGGTTACTACTATTAGAAAACGTTTTTCCACATTGATCACAGCTGTACGGCTTCTCTCCAGTGTGAATGCGTTGATGGCTTTTTAGGTGACTCTGTTGTATGAAAGCTGCCCCACATTGATAACAGTTGTATGGTTTCTCTCCAGTGTGAATGCGTTGATGGCTTTTTAGGTAACTCTGTTGTGTGAAAGCTGCCCCACATTGATCACAGCTGTACGGCTTCTCTCCAGTGTGAATGCGCTGGTGAGCTTTAAGGTTATTACTATGAGAAAACGTTTTCCCACATTGATTACAGCTGTACGGCTTCTCTCCAGTGTGAATGCGTTGATGTCTTTTTAGGGTGCTCTGCTGGTTGAAAGCTGCCCCACATTGATCACAGCTGTACGGCTTCTCTCCAGTGTGAACTCTCTGATGAATCTTTAAATATCTTGATGCTGTAAAGGTTTTGTCACAGTGCGGACAGCGGTGATGTTTGACTCCTCTTCCTCTCCGTTTCTAGACAGAAAAACAGAGTGAGTTAGTGAGGTGCCGATGTAGAGATCTATCTTAAACTAGAAACTATGTCCACATTTAGAGCATGTCCGTGGAACAGTGTTTGACTGATGCATTACCTTTCTTAATTATCTGTCAACATCACCATTATGGAGTTGCATTATGGGAAATGTAACATCCAGTGTTTGTTAGTTTGTGATATATAAACTACTTTTGATCAGTTCATGTGTGGCCTGCCTTTTTATTGCCAGCCTTTAGCCAGGCGGTAACACATGGGGGGTCATCCAGGATTTTTAGTGCTGGGAAAGTTTTAAATTTTTCCCACAGATTTTTACATTGCACTTGTATCTGTAGGGACTAGGTCTACTGCAGTAAAGTCATTTGGAACCATTGTCCCTGATCGCCTCCCTAGAGAGGTGGTCCAGGCACATCCAGCTGGGAGGAGGCCCCGGGGAAGACCCAGGACTAGGTGGAGAGATTATATCTCCAACCTGGCCTGGGAACGCCTCGGGATCCCCCAGTCGGAGCTGGTTGATGTGGCTTGGGAAAGGGAAGTTTGGGGTCCCCTACCAATCAGTACACCATTGTATGTGTGGACTTAGGAGTGGCCCTAGATCAAACACTTCAAATTTGGTAAAGATCACATGGGCAGTTCATATAGAGATATATATACACTGTATATGTTCAGTACAGGCCAAAAGTCTGAACACATCTTCTCATTCAATATGTTTCCTTCATCTCCATGACTATTTCCATTGTAGATTATCATGAAGCATCAGAACCATGAACAAACTCATGTGGAATTATGGACTTAACAACAAAGTAGAAATAACTGAAAACATGTCGTATATTCTAGTTTCTTCAAAGTACCCCCTTTGCTCTGATTACTGCTTTGCACTCTTGGCATTCTCTTGATGAGCTTCAAGAGGTCGTCCCCTGAAATGGTTTCCCAACAGTCTTGAAGGAGTTCCCAGAATGCTCAGCACTTGTTGGCCCTTTTGTCCAGCTCTCCCCAAACCATCTCGATTGGGTTCAGGTCCGGTGACTGTGGAGGCGCAGCACTCCATCACTCTCCTTCTTGGTCTAATAGTCCTTACACAGCCTGGAGGTGTGTTTGGGGTCATTGTTCTGTTGACAATAAAGTTGAATCTAATCTAATGTAGAATCCATCCATCACCTTTTCTCCGTTGCACAAAGACACAGCGGTTGGAGCCAAAGATCTCAAACTTGGACTCATCAGACCAAAGCCCAGAGTTCCACTGGTCTAATGTCCATTCCTTGTGTTTCTGGTCCCAAACAAATCTCTTCTGCTTGTTGCCTCTCCTTAGCCGTGGTTTCCTAGCTGCTATTTGACCATGAAGGCCTGATCCAGTCTTCTCTTAACAGTTGTTCTAGAGATGTGTCTGCTGCTACAACTCTGTGTGGTATTCATCTGCTCTCTAATCTGAGCTGCTGTTAACTTGTGATTTCTGAGGCTGGTGACTCCGATGAACTCATCCTCAGCAGCAGAGGTGACTCTTGGTCTTCCTTGGTCTTGGTTTTGTTGTAGCGCTTAATGGCTTTTGCAACTGCACTTGGGGACACATTCAAAGTTTTCGCAGTTTTCCGGACCGACTGACCTTCATTTCTTCAAGTAATAATGGCCGCTCGTTTCTCTTTAATTAGCTGATTGGTTCTTGCTATAATATGAATTCAACCAGTTGTCCAATAGGCTGTCTGCTGTGTATCAACCTGACTTCTGCACAACACAACTGATGGTCCCTACTCCATTAATAAGGCAAGAAATACGACTAATTAACCCTGACAAGACCCACCTGGGGGAACCATTTCAAGTGACTACCTCATGAAGCTCACTGAGAGAACACCAAGGGTTTGCAGTGCAATCAAAAAGCAAAGGGGGTACTTTGTTGTTAAGTCCATAATTCCACATGTGTTCATTCATAGTTTTGATGCCTTCAGTGATAATCTACAATGTAAATAGTCATGAAAATAAAGGAAACACATTGAATGAGAAGGTGTGTTCAAACCTTTTGGCCTGTACTGTATGAATGCGTAAATTACAAAATATGATTTGTTGTAAATAGAGACCCAGACAAACCTTTTGCATATCTCGTATATATATATATATATATATATATATATATATATATATATATATATATATATATCTATCCTGCTTTCCTGCCCCCCCCCCGGCCACTATCAGAGGGCGGAGTTTAATGACTACCGGTTTTTCTTTGAGGAATTATGGTATAATATATAAATCCTAAAAGACATGTCTCTTCAGTCTGGAGTAACCTCTTTCCTTCACTCACCTCCTCCTTCTTCCTATTGCTCCCTCGCTCCTCTGAGTCTCCCGAGGACTCCCTGACACCTTTCCTCTTGCCCTCCTCCTCCTCCTCGTGTTTCTGCAGGTACTCTGTGATAAGGTCCAGGTCCAGGTTCTCTTGTGGCTCCCATGTGTTCTCCTCACTGGAAAGGTGAGTGCAGACAGAAGAACATCTCCTCACACTTTGTTTTTAGACAATCCATTCTCACTCTAATTAGCATTCCTATTAGTCCTTTTTTCTATTTCTAAGGTTATTTGTGGGTCTGCAACTTAGAGTCAAAATACCAAACCTTCAACATTGAGGGCATGATACAATGCTGACATTTATTTGCAATATGTAAATATATTATATATATATCAGGACCAAGACCACCAAGTATTAATATTCTAGACTCATACTTACTCTGAGAACCCCTTCCATTTCAGCAGGAACTCTACTCTTCCCTTCACCACTCTGCGGTCCAACACCTTCTCCATCACATACTCCTCCTCTTCCTCCTTCACTGCTGCAGGCTGCTCCTCCTCCTCCTTCACTGTTGCAGGTTGCTGCTCCTCCTCTTCCTCCTTCACTGCTGCTGCAGGCTGCTCATCCTCCTCATCCTCTTCCTTCTTCACTGCTGCAGCAGTCTGCTCCTCCTCCTCCTTCACTGTTGCAGCAAGCTGCTCCTCCTCCTCCTTCACTGCTGCAGCAAGCTGCTCCTCCTCCTCCTTCACTGTTGCAGGTTGCTGCTCCTCCTCTTCCTCCTTCACTGCTGCTGCAGGCTGCTCATCCTCCTCATCCTCTTCCTTCTTCACTGCTGCAGCAGTCTGCTCCTCCTCCTCCTTCACTGTTGCAGCAAGCTGCTCCTCCTCCTCCTTCACTGTTGCAGGTTGCTGCTCCTCCTCCTCCTCTTCCTCCTTCACTGCTTCAGCAGGCTGCTCCTCCTCCTCCTTCACTGCTACTGCAGGCTGCTCCTCTTCTTTCTCCTTCACTGCTACTGCAGGCTGCTCCTCTTCTTTCTCCTTCACTGCTACTGCAGGCTGCTCCTCCTCATCCTCTTCCTCCTTCACTGTTACAGGCTGCTTCTCCTCCTCCTCCTCCTTTCCTGCTACGGTGGCCAGCTTGCTGCCTGCTGAGGGCGCCTTTGTTAGACCCAAGGCGGGGGGGGACATGCAGAGATAATGATACAAAGGTTAGAACTAATGGGAGGTGTGAGTGAATTCTAGTTGACCATGTTTTACTATATTCAAATCTTCTGTTTGAATGGAGACAACGCGAGGGCTGATGAGGGGACCATAGGAGTTCAGAGTGTCAAGTATCTCCTGCATTCAGACTGAAAGAACTACTAAAATGTAAGCCACGAAAGTCATTAACTGGAGCTCCACGCTACATGCACAGTAGCCTGGATCAACGCCAGTTCATTTGGCAGAAAATCACCAGATGTTCCTCGCCTTGCACAACTCAGGAAACAACAACAAACTTTGAGCTAGCGAGCTACAGGCTGAAAATGGAAAGTTTTGATGGTGCAAAAAAGTTTTGATGGTGCAACGAGGCCGGCCTGGTTGGTTTTTTAAGGGAATAACTGGAAAGATTCCCAAAGAATATGTTTACCGTTAGCCATTTTCTATCTAACTGGGATGTTTTGGGAGTGATTGGAGCAGGATTGCTGAGGACGAAGTAATGTTCCACAGGCTGATACACTGGTGAGAGCTAATGATGTTAGCCATGTATGCAGCTCATTGAAATAGCTCACTGTACCGTATTGTGTCAACAGTTAACTTCATTTTATATTCCATGTGACTAGGGTTGGGGACCGCTCACATTTTTACCGGTGCCAAGACCTGAGATTTGGTTCCGCTAGTTACTACATTACTAAACTCACCATCTGTCCAGAACTGAAGCCTTGCTTTTGGATGTGTAGTCCGTTAGTTTGTCCCTGGTTTTCTCCACAACAACACAGAACGCAACCCGGACCCACTGGTGCCTCCAGCACCAAAATTAACCAAATTCAGCAAGTTTTATAGTTCAGGATCACCGGCTAGGCTCCATACTGGGTCTAGGGTCCAGGAACCAATGGGAACCTGGGGCCATTTACTATTGTTTGTTTGACCAATACACTGTTTTGTTTCTACGGCTACATTTTATTTATTTAAATCTATTTTAAGAAGTTTAATTATATTCTGTTTTATATTAGTTAGTAGTTAATTAGTTAGCAGACATTTCATTTTTAGAGTCAAATTCCAGCAGGAGTCCTCTCAGGACAGATCTAGTAGGTCTACGCCACACTATCTACTTTACAAAGAGCCAACCATTGGACACGAGCAAGCATTTGGTGGAACAGTGGCAGACACCAGGGCCAAGCCAGGAAGGTTATATGATAGGAGAACACTGACCTGAACATGGCTGCTATCAGAGGCCCAGTCTGCTGCTGGTCTTCTGGGGACCTCGTTGCTCCGCTGCTCCTGGTTGTCCTCCTCCATTCCTCTCTGGTCCTGTAGTCCAGCAGATCTCCACTGTGGCTGCTGGACTCCCTCTGGATTCTGTTCAGTACAAATCAAAGCAGGCAGAGATATTCAGGAGCTGCTGTCTCCTCTCGTTCTCCTCACATCCTCACACCACTAAAAGAAGAGTCTGGAAACTCAAAGCAGCGGCTGTCCAACTGCTCCATTTCCTTCCTCCTACAACATGAACTCAGAGTAGTTTGGAGAAAACAGCATTATATTCCACTGGGAAGAAATCTAAAGGGAAAACATGAACTTTGGAGTTAACACACACAACTTTATTAGGTAATTTCCCTTCACACTGCTACGGTGGCCAACACACAACACTGTGGTTGGGAATGATAGGTGGGGCCACCCGGGACACATCAGAGTGAAGGAGCAACTCTGTACCAGAGACTTGGAGCTGTTAGCGGTTAGCATGCGGCTATACTACCTCCCGAGGGAGTTCTCACAGGTTATTGCTGTGACCGTGTACACCCCGCGGTCGCTGCTGCAGATCAGATTCACACTGTCGTCTCTCAACTTCAAAACCAGCAAGGGGACTTCAATCATGCTTCCCTGTCCTCTGCTCTCCCCCCCTTTACCCAGTCTGTTAAATGCCACACCAGGGGCGTCACAACTTTGGATTTACTGTATGCAAACATCAAAGATGCATACACCTCATCCCCCCTCCCGGCCGCTCAGATCACAACCTGGTCCATCTGGTCCCAGACTACCGCCCCATGGGGACCAAACAACAACCTGTGGAGAGGCTTGTGAAGCAGTGGTCTGAGGAGGTCAGTGATAGGCTCAGAGACTGCTTTGAAACTGCAGACTGGGAAGCACTCTGCACCCCCCACGGCACCGACACTGACAGCATGACCCAATGCATCACAGACTATATCAACTTCTGTGTGGAGAACACTGTGCCCTCCAAGTTGGTCCAGTGTTTTCCCAACAACAAACCCTGGGGGACCTCTGAGATTAAGGCCCTGCTGAATGAGAAGAAGAGGGTCTTTACATCAGGGGACAGAGAGGAGCTGCACAGAGTCCAGATGGAACTCTGGCTCAGGAGGGGGGAGGTCATCTAAGGGAGGAAATTAGAAAAGAGTCTGGAACAGAACAAGGCCAGGGACGTCTGGAGAGGGCTGCAGAAAAACCCTCAGCCTTCCCTTCCACCTTAAACGACCCTCAACATCAACAACAATAAGCCCACTAGCCCCTCCTCCCCCCTCGCCCTGCTCATCAGCTACAACACACACACACAAAAGCTACAACGCACAAACACACACAAGCTACAACGCACACACACAAGCTACAACGCACACACACAAGCTACAACGCACACACACAAGCTACAACACACACACACAAGCTACAACACACACAAGCTACAAAACGCACACACACACACACACACAAGCTACAACACACACACACACAAGCTACAAAACGCACACACACAAGCTACAAAACGGACACACACAAGCTACAAAACGCACACACAAAAGCTACATCACACACACAAAAGCTACAACACACATACACAAAAGCTACATCACAACACACAAAAGCTACAACACACATACACAAAAGCTACAACACACACACAAAAGCTACATCACACACACAAAAGCTACATCACACACACAAAAGCTACAACACACGAGCTACAAAACTCAAAAAAGCTACACCACGCTGACGCATGCGCAGCTCCGGCTTCTATTGGCTTTGACCGGCGTGTAAAGAGCAGTTATTAAAGTATTTACCTGAGTGTGTGCGGGTTCACCTGGAGCTCTGTCTTCTTAAAACTCACTAAGAACAAAGAACACAGCTCTCCCGCCGCCAGCCCGAGATCACAGTGAAGCAACGAGACTTCCGGTTTCCTCCAAGTCAGGGTTTTTCAGAATAAAGTTTCAAATGAAAGGTCGCCGCCTGGAGGCCAGGAGGGGAACAACAGCTCCACATTCACTTAATGAATCAGTTAGAGGTGGACTGGGACTGAGGACATTTACTCAAGTACTGGACTTAACTCCAGGTACTTGTACTTCACTAGACTATTAAATAATGTACAGCATTTTAATAACTAAAATAATGTAAAAGAATAAGGAGAAATTAAAAAAAATAATATATATATAATATAATAATAAAAAAATATAGATCAATTTCAAGCATTAAACTTCATTTTTTCACCAGACTCCATTTAATTACAACAGAAATGGTTTGATTATTAACTTCACTTCATTCAAAGCGGACATAAACTAAATAAAACTACCAAAAGCCATCTTAGTTCATCTTTCCACTGTTCCAACAATCACCACTCTGGTCTGGTTGGAATAAACTCTTAATTCACCCATTTACATGTAGAGATATGCTGCTCTATACACACTAAAGTAGGGATTATTTACATGGAGTTTTTTTCACCTACATAATATTGCAAAAATCAGGAATATCCTGTCTAAAAATGATGCAGAAATAACTAGTCCATGCATTTGTTACTTCTAGGCTGGATTACTGCAATTCTTTATTATCAGGCTGCTCGAAAAAGTCCATAAAGACTCTTCAGCTGGTCCAGAATGCTGCAGCACGTGTTCTGACAGGAACCAGGAAAAGAGATCACATCTCTCCTGTTTTAGCTTCTCTGCATTGGCTTCCTGTAAAATCCAGAATAGAATTTAAAATCCTTCTTCTCACCTACAAAGCTCTTCATGGTCAGGCACCATCTTATCTTAAAGAGCTCATAGTACCTTACTACCCCACCAGAGCACTGCGCTCCCAGAATGCAGGGTTACTTGTGGTTCCTAGAGTCTCTAAAAGTAGAACGGGAGCCAGAGTGTTCAGCTATCAGGCTCCTCTCCTGTGGAACCAGGTTCCAGTTTGGGTTCAGGAGGCAGACACCGTCTCCACATTTAAGAGTAGACGAATGTCTTATGCTTAAGACTTTCGTCTTTGATAGGGCTTATAGTCAAAGAGATAACTGTTGTTGTGATTTAGCCCTATATAAATAAAACGAACAACCAAACAACAAAAAACAGGTCTGGTGCATTCTTATGTCAAACATGAACAATGTTACAAAAACCTTAGAACTATGCCCCATCCATCTATTAAGTTCTGAAATAGGCTATGTAAGAATTACACCAGCCTAGTGAGAGTAATAAACATAGATTATAAATTGAACAGTCAGCCTAATTAAATGTTCCTTTAAAGCTTGGCTCCCAAAACTTCCATACAGCGCCCTTGAGTCAACCTTGCACAGTGTTCCAGACTCTGCTAATCCACAGCAATGGGATTGTTCCTGTTTAAATAAAGGTTAAATAAAAATAAAATTAATCTGAAATTGATCCAAACATTCTTCTATTCATTACCGACATACTGTAAGTTGGCTATGTTTAATTGTATTCTCTCCAGTTATTGTTGTTTGGTAGTTTAACATTATATTTTCCTACTTTGGGGACTTTTCATTTCATATTCTTTGTCTGACATTTTATATTCCCTGTTTGTATTTTCTATGACTGAATGTGGTTTTAAATCTGTTGAAGTCTCTTTAGACTAAAAGCAAAGACACTGCTGATGTTATACAAAAGAAACATAAAAGGAAAGCAACCTGTTTCCAGCGGACACTAAAGAATGATGGAGCAGCAGGAACCAGACCAGGTCAAATAGCAAACAGCTGATTTATTCATCTGACTCCTAGAATAACGTCAATGATGGAGTAGTTTGAAATGTCTGGGAATGTGGAACAACTACATGCAAACTACATGAAATAAAACAAGGCCACATGCTGATTATTTGGGACTTGATTTGATGGATTTCTTCTTCCTGTTGTGTCTCTGTTTAAAGTCCTAAATAAAAGGTAAAGTTAGCGTCCACTAAAAGTTCTGTTGTTGCTGCTGACAGACTCGATTATTATTCTAAGTGTCTGACAACATTATGGGATGGATCCCTATAGCGATATATCTTTTAGTTAAAGAGTAACATCCTTTTAGTTCAGATCCTTTCTTTTCCAACCAGACCAGAGTGGTGATTGTCGGAACAGTGGAAAGATGAACCAAGACGGCTTTTCCTATGTATTTCTTCTTTTTCTATTGACTATAGTTGTGTTTGTTATTAACAGAAATCAACCAGTTAATATTTCAATGCGCCATAAAGATCCAACATTAAGTTTTTTTTACAGCGAGTTCAAAATGGAGCCAAAAAACGGATTCCTCCCTAACGGCCGCTCTACTCTGCTTGATGCCCCCACTGTCCGGTAAAAGGTAGAGCAGATAAAAAGCCTAAATAACACTCAAAAGCTTCAAGATAAAAGACTTAAGAAGTCTTCGTCCATGTTTAAGAGAAGGCCTGTTTCCAGCCAGACTATGAATTGAATCATGAAATCCCATATGTAAATGTGCTGTATTTATATAGAGCTTTTCTAGTCTTAACGACTACTCAAAGCACTTTTACATCATACAGGAACCATTCACTACCTAAACCTAAGCCATTTTACTCTCTAAAACACTTCTCATATGTCTTGGGAGTCACACTGTGAAGAAATAATCATTATAACTTATACAGTTGACAAAATACATACATTTTTTCAAAGAAAGTCCAGACGCTTTTGCCCTCATGACATTTACTTATGCCAATATTCAACATAATAATGTCATATTTATTGATATTACACCCACAGCAATGCTCCACAAGCATTTGTGTGTCTAAAACAGTTTTCCTTTATGCAAAAATAAACACAATAAACATATAACTCATATAAAGCACATACTATTCACATTTCTTCAAAAAGGCCCAAATATATGCCAAATCTCCAACCAGTGGGGCCATTCTCCTCTGTAAAACGGTAGACCATAACATTACATGGAAACTGAATAAAGATCAGCTGACACGCTCACGCCACGCAGGAGTGGGCTGGCGTTCTCAGACTGCTGAAGGGAGAGACCTAGAAAAAGGATTATATTACTGTATTTGGGTTACTTTTGTAACACGTTACTCCCAACACTGCCAGTCAGTATACTGTATATTTAGCTCATTCAAGGTAAAAGACAAATGAAGACTTAACATTACAGCTGCTCATGGAGGTGCTGTGGCTTAGTTGGTTAAAGTGCCTGTCTAGTAAACAGGAGATCCTGGGTTCAAATCCCAGCAGCACCTTGTTGTTGGAGAGATAACCTCTGTTAGCATCCCATCATCATGTCTACCCAATCCCCATACTGCCCATTAAGCCCTGGCTGCAAATGAAAAGGTATGTTACAGTGCAGTACAAGAAATTAAACATTGAATGGCAGAAATGTAAATTGCTGCCCCTGTTTTACACTTGGTCAAGAGTTTTTTGAATGACAAGTGCAACATGGACACATGTAATGTTCTGGTCCAAAACCACGTTACATGTCTGGAAAATCAGAGAAGAACTTTGTTGCACTTGTTAACCCTTGTGTTGTCTTCCCGTGGAAAATCTTTCTTTTTGACACTTTTGTTGACACTTTTTTTTTAACTTTTTCTTACATTTTTGTCTTTTTTTCAACACTTTTGACGTTTTCTTGAATATTTGTCCTTTTTTTTGACATTTTCAACACTACATAACTTATTAACTTCAGTTTTTCAGTTATTTTTGGAATTTGTGGTCAATAATATAGTATTATAGGATGGTTTGAGTTAGAAAAGCAGAAATTAGGAATTATTTAGAAATAATTAGAAATTAAAGGAAAGTATGTTGATGGATAATCACAGATTGGAACTTTTGAAGATGGTGCCTGACCATGAAGAGCTTTGTAGGTGAGAAGAAGGATTTTAAATTCTATTCTGGATTTTACAGGAAGCCAATGCAGAGAAGCTAAAACAGGAGAGATGTGATCTCTTTTCCTGGTTCCTGTCAGAACACGTGCTGCAGCATTCTGGATCAGCTGGATTTCACAGTCTGCTAGTGGCCATGATGAGTTGTGACTTTGAGCTTTTTAACCGTTTTGGCCGATTTAGCCGATTTTCAACCAGTTTGTTCCATAACAATTGGTGTTCTCAGGCAATGTGCAAATCATGGTCTACCCTCCTGCTGTCCAGAAGACTGTGATCATGGCAACAGCTTATGTTTGTTCCATAACAATGTGGGTGGTATGTCTAAATGAACAATGGCCAACCTACATCCATCTTGCTAGCACCCAAATCTCTGTTCTGATCTCCCTGCTTGGATGGCAAGTCATCTGGTGGATTTTTCCTGTCACGAGGGCTTCTGCTTAAAATACGTATAGTGCTTCTGCATGAGGACACCAAGACTATAGAAGCAGACCAAGAGGGAGAGTTGTTTTATTTTACCCACGAGCAGTAGAGTTTATTTGTCTGGAGCCTTAAAATTGCATTAGGTTTTCAACGTTTTGAGTGAAAAAGAATACCACAGCTCAAGTCCCTGTTAAGGCGACAGCTTGATTGTGGGATATGTCTGGAGTGCTCACTATCGTCATCTGTCATGCAGGTTTGCAGGATGTTCACAGTCTGCTAGTGGCCATGATGAGTTGTGGCATTGAGCTTTTTAACCGTTTTGCCCGATTTAGACGATTTTCAACCAGTTTGTTCCATAACAATTGGTGTTCTCAGGCAATGTGCAAATCATGGTCTACCCTCCTGCTGTCCAGAAGACTGTGATCATGGCAACAGCTTAATGGTCTTCACTTACTTGCACTTCCATTTGTAGTTCAGGTGATTGTTTTGTCCACAGCTCTTCTTTTCAGGAGCCTGGGTAGCTCAGTCGGTAGAGCATCAGACTTTTAATCTGAGGGTCCAGGGTTCAAGTCCCTGTTCAGGTGATGAATTATCCTTTCTGCTTGCGGCCATTATGAGTTGTGCACTATAGCAAGCTCGAAAACTTTATGACACTGTTGTATGTGTACAAGTCTTTAAAAAGGAATGTTGCCCTTTTTCAAGAAGATTTTTTCAATAACAATGTGGTTGCTATGTCTAAATGAACAATGGCCAACACTGTAAAATCCAATAGCTGTCATAACTTGAATAAATGAGTTAGCTGTAGTCGGGTAACAACAATTTGTGCTTCTTAATTGGTTTTACAAAGTAACGGTTAATTTCATGGTGAAAAAAGCTATTTACTTATTGTTTTGAGTGACTATAACTTTGTTTGAAGTCATCTTAACTTGTTTAGATCGACTAGTTGGGAGCATGCGCAGTAGATGCCACCAACGTTCAGTCTCATGCTCGGGACCGTTAGTGGTGCCGATACGACCGTGCCGACACATTTGCTGGAGATTTCATCACATGTGGAACAATAAGGTAAGTTTTCAAGCAAGTTAGGTTAATATGTGTGTGTGAATTTGTGTTTCTGTCTGTTGCCTCGATGTAAGCTATAATATATTAACATTAAGCTAACAGGCAGAGAACATGTTTGGCATGTTTTGGCGGCTTGCACCACCATCTCGCTCACATTTTAAAATGCAGCTACAGTAATTTTTAGTTTTCCCAGAGTTGACACAGTAGATGTATTTTGGTTGAATGTTGGGTATTAACAACACAGAAATTCTGAGTTACAAATTAATATATTAATGAAATTTGCTGCATCAATTGTGTAGAGGAAACACAAAACATGGCAATTTGTAAGCTACACACAGTTTTCAGCCATATTAGTCGGCAGCATTGTGCCTGAACGCGTTCTTTGAACGATAGTTCCTGAACGTAGCCTACCGTCTTACTGTCTGATAAACGTTACTGTGAACTCGTTCATTCTGGTGTCTGTGAACGGCCCGCTCTCTCAGTTTAACATTGTTCAATAGGGTGCCAGATTTCTATAGAACCTTCCAGGCGAAAACCCGGCTAAAACACACCGTAAACAGGCCTTAATATGTAACTGGGCTGTATACAGGTTTTGATCATATCCATCGGTTGTATGAAAGGGACTTCAATACCCCGGTTCTACCGCCTGATCGCTGTCTTGTCTTTGTCGTTCAACAACTATTTGGGCTCACACCTAAACACACCCGAAGCATCTCAGCCAAAAATCACGCTGCACCTCAAATGTGCTGTCAAGCACTCCCAGCTGTGCTTTTGCAGAAGAGCGCCTTGTTTTCTTGTAGCTTGGAAAAAGGCTTTAGCTTATGACAAGGTCAACAAATTGCACCATTGTGCTACTCATTAGTGTGCTCACTTCAGTTATGAAGCACATCCTTAGAGCTAATGGCCCTCATTTATCAACCTAACGTAGAAAACATCTTTTGTCTGTAGTTCTATATTCTGTCAGGGCTTAACTCTGTCTCCCCAACCTCTTTTTTTTGTTTCTTGTTATGTTTTTGGGTCATCCATCCATCTCTACATCAGAATAAGAAATACTTTATTGATACCCGATGGGAAACTCTGGAAAAGAGTGCTCCTTCGATTTGGATTTGAACCAGAGACCTAAGGAGGGAGTCCCACTGAACGCGTTGGACTACTCATGAGGGGAAAGTGGGCCTTGGCTCAGGCTGTGTTCAGCATGGGAGGAGAACTCCTGACCCTAAATGGGAATATTGTCAAGCGATGGAAAGAGCACAACTCCTGGACATGAACAACACATCACAAGGTGCAGCAGGAGGTGGGAGAGTGTCAAGTCTGGGCACCTTAGAATTCCTTTTCTGCTCTTTGCAGATGTGGTTCTGTTGGCTTCATCAGGCAGTGATCTACAGCGCCCACTGGGGCAGATTGAAGTCCAGTGTCAAGCAGTCAGGATGAAAGTCAGCCCCTCCAAGTCTGAAAGTGCAGGATTGCTCCCATCGGGTTGGGGAAATGAAATAAAATGAAAATATCAGGATAAAATGCTCAAAAGATGCTTAAATTCATTAAAATATCAGTTCAGTTTGCCACTTGATTTGGTTGAGGATACTGATGGCTTTTGGAATAAAAGACTTCAGGAGCTCAAACTGGCTGGAAAGAGGGGGGGTACTATCTGCAGGGATTTTCCTAGCTTTCTTCCTCATTCTATCAGTGGATATTTGGGTCCGATGTTTTGGGGGTTTTCCCACTATTTTGCTAGCCATCAACACTATCCTGTTAAGCTTCTTCTTGAGTTTGCAGCTTAAATGGCCAAACCAAGCAGAAAGGTGAAAGGTTAACACACTTTCAATGTGTGTGGTGTATACTAGCTCAGTAATCTGAGCACTGACACCCAGACAGCTCAGTCTTCTGAGGAGATGTTGAGTTAAATAAACGTTAAATGTTTCATCACTATGTAAATTATCATGTTTTAATGTATTTAAATGTATGTATGCAGTTGGGTTGTGACAACATGATTTAATTCAATGGTGTAGGCTCCACATCATGCTGTTTTATTATCATCTTTTGTCTCAGTGAAGAGTAGATCAAGACGGCCCTTTGGAGTAGCTCACTTAACCACCCTCCCCCCCTCCTTTGCCTCTGCCAGATAGATTAGAACTAAAAACTATTAACATATAGAAAGAAACCGATTGGTGTCTTAGACTAGTCTAAGAGAATAGAATGTTGTGAACAGATTGAAGTAGGTGGGGGGTGTGGTGTGGTGATGGGGGTTGGGCAGGCCATTGCTGCAGGAGCAGGGCAATCAAATCTGTTGTAGAACTGGTTGGGCTGGTTTGCCCTCACCCCCCACGTCCAGCTGGGAGGAGGCCTCAAGGAAGACCCAGGACTAGGTGGACACCAACACCAAGCCCATTATCAGACCCTGTGGATGTGAGGAAAGCATCTGAATATCTCTGCATGCTTTGATTTGTACTCAACAGAATCCAGAGTGAGTCCAGCAGCCACAGTGGAGATCTGCTGGATTTCAGGACAATAGAGGAATGGAGGAGGACAACCAGGACCCAGAGCAGCGGACCAACGAGGTCCCCAGAAGACAAGAAGCAGCCTCGGCCTCTGATACCAGCCATGTTCAGGTCAGTGTTCAGGACACAACAACCACTCTAAATGAACAGAGGCCTATTTCACAAAACCTAGATAGCGGATTAGGCCAGGATTTCCCAGGTATCCTGGATGTATAACAGTCAGGCTAAAAGCTAGCCTGCTCCTGACCAGGCTAACAGCCAGGCTAAAAGCTAGCCTGCTCCTGACCAGGCTAACAGCCAGGCTAAAAGCTAGCCTGCTCCGGACCAGGCTAACAGCCAGGCTAAAAGCTAGCCTGCTCCTGACCAGGCTAACAGCCAGGCTAAAAGCTAGCCTGCTCCTGACCAGGCTAACAGCCAGGATTTATTAATCCTGCAGCCTTTTCTGTTCACTCAGCAGTGCTTTTACCTTCTTATTGTTGTTATAATTAGCCTGTATTAATATACAACAGGTGCATTTTGCTGTTCACTTAAGTCCTGATATTATTTTAACATTGTGAGCATTATTTAAATACATATCCATGTGACAGTCATCGGTGCTGTTACATTGCCTCTATGAAGTCTAATAAACTGCTGTTCATATTGTTGTTAGACGTCTGGTGAATATAGTATGACAGTTAATAATAACAACAGTGTGTGTTCTGTCCAATAAACCAGGACTAAATGTTGGGATTATAATCATAATGTACAATCCTCCTCATGTACATTCTTAGTTCACTGGACCAGTAACTAGTGTATGCTACTGTACATTCATGGAACAACAAGACGAGGACACCTCAAGGGTTTTTGTATATGTTATATAAGTGGTGGCTGGTGAAAAGTATTCTAGGTGGGGCTGTTTGTGCTGGGGGGGATGGGGTGGGGGTTCCTTTTTGAATGGGGTAGATGTGATTTCCTGCATTCTGGTGCATTTTAGGCTGACCAGGTGGAGATTCCAAATTATCAATGATTAATTCATGTGTTGGTAAAATTCAATGTTTCATACATATCGACTCATATTAGTTATTTCATGTAGGCCAATAAAGTAAAAATTAGACATTGTGAGCTGTTGATGCAGAGGAGCGCTGTTCAGTTTTAAAACAGGTAGTTAGGCCTACACTTAGACTAGGCTACACAGGCTCTGTTTTCTGCTGTCATTTAATGATCATGTATGCATATTGTGTTGAGATATTTCTTTTGTTGTAGACATGATTATAGATTATCAGTAGTTAAAGTTATATTTGCAATGCAAAAGAAGTTGTTTTCAGTCAATTTAGGAAGTGGTTCAACGGGAGGTCACTGATGCATAGAAGGTTACGCTTGCTAGAGGTCACCCCCCCCATGATGAGTGTGTTAATGTGTGAGAGGTGTTATGGCAAGAAATAGTGAAGTAGGGATGTGTGTTTAGGCGTTTGGTCACAAAGATCACAACGAGGAGGGACGGGTTTCTGTCAACCCCCATCTGCCATCCTGGGGTGAGGGGAGAGTACACCTCAGTGTTTTTTGTATATATTATTACATTATGTTATTATATTTTGCTGTTTTTATAACTGTTACAGTCATTTTTACAGTGGACATGAGTTTATCAATTTCATTAGCTTTATAGTTTTTAGATTTCGGATTCCAATAGAGAGAGACAGAGTGAGAGGGAGGTATGTAGGCTATGCATCATATTCTAGCATTGTAGATAAGTGGTTTTATTATATCTTAATGATAATTTTCTGAGTAACATTATATTCGATTATTACACTTCTGTCACACTTTCTTGCACTGTTACATTACAGTGTTTTAAAGTTGTTTTTTATTGTAATTTGCCTGAAAGTACATTTGCTTCCATTAAAACATGTCAGCAATATTTTCCTTAATTTTGTCATAAATTATTGTATTAAGAGTTAAAATTGTGAGTAAGAGAAAGTCTAGGGTTTAAAGAAGGTTGTATACTAACTCTCTCTGTTTGTCTGTTGCTATAGAAACGGAGAGGAGATGGACCCAAATGTCATCACTGTCAGCACTGTGACAAAAGCTTCACAACATCTGCATATTTAAAGATTCATCAAAGAGTTCACACTGGAGAGAATCTACACAGCTGTGATCAATGTGGGGCAGCTTTCACACTAAAGAGTACCCTCAAAATACATCAACGCATTCACACTGGAGAGAATCTACACAGCTGTGATCTATGTGGGGCAGCTTTCACACTAAAGAGTACCCTAAAAACACATCAACGCATTCACACTGGAGAGAAGCCATACAGCTGTGATCAATGTGGGGCAGCGTTCACAGTACTGAGTGCCCTAAAAATACATCAACGCATTCACACTGGAGGGAAGCCGTACAGCTGTGATCAATGTGAGAAAACGTTTTCTCAGAGTAGTCACCTTGAAAGGCACCGGCGTGTTCACACTGGAGAGAAGCCGTACAGCTGTGATCAATGTGGGAAAATGTTTTCTCAGAGTGGTAACCTTGAAAGCCACCGGCGTGTTCACACTGGAGAGAAACCGTACTGGTGTGATCAATGTGGGAAAACGTTTTCTCAGAGTAGTCACCTTGAAAGGCACCGGCGTGTTCACACTGGAGAGAAGCCGTACTGGTGTGATCAATGTGGGAAAACGTTTTCTCACAGTAATAGCCTTAAAAATCACCAGCTCCTTCACACTGCCTCATTGTGAACATGTTTCAGAGCCAAGCTGTGTCCTCCTCCTCCTCCTCATGCCCTGGTAGCTGTGTTGTTATATTCTGATCTTCTCTCCACATTGAAGGCTGACCAGCAGTAACGACTATTTAAGATTAGGAAAAGAACGTGTTTGGATTAAAACACTACCAAAGGACACACATTCTCCTTCTTTGGATTAGGTAGACTAGTTGCTGCAATAGGGTATTGCTGCCCTCTACTGTTTGTTACTGACATGCTTATTAATTATTATTTTTTTATTATAACGTCCACTTCCAACTACCTATAATGTTTTTTCCACTGAGATCCAAAAATGTATCTGATCCGTGACTCAAAACTGTGATCCTGACCTTGAGTTTAGTAATCTCTTGCACCCCTAGTTGTTACCATGTTATCTTATTTCTGTAAGATTAACAAGTAAAGGAACAAATTAACACTAGAAAAAGCAATTTGCCAGATGGTGGCTCTGTTCTGTAAGGAAGGAATCCAAACCAGTAGCTGTGTCTGCAGTAATCCCACTAGGTCGTCTTTTTCAGTCCAATAATGCGCACATTGTTGTATCTCAATCTGTCCTCCATTTCGGCTATAGATTAAACTCAAATTTCTTCTGGTCATCAATGCAGGTTTCTTACCTGCCTGTTGTCTCCCTGCGTTTAGTCTAGCCGTTGCACCAGGTCCCGTACCGTAGCTCCCTGCCCCTTAAGGTCTGTCCTGATGTGTTACAGCAACGCATTCTTAACTGCGTCATGGACCGCTGATTGAAGCAGATTTGTTGCTTTTCAAGGACCTTTCCAGGCTACAACGTTCTCCAAGTGTAGGTCTGCGTTAGCATCAATCGCCGTGCTAGCCGTCGCTATGCTGGAAGACTTCTGTGCTCGGGTAAACGTCAGCGAGGCCTGTCTTTTTGCACCTGCAGGCATTCCACTAAGTGGTACCGAATAACTGTGGTAACAAGTAAAATGATTGACGTCAAATGAGATAAATGACCTGGTTTTTATTATAAAATACGCAGGAGGGTGAGGAGCCTCAGCTCTGAGCAACCCTTGCAAACACCGGTCACGTGATCCTTCTATAATTTAGAAAATACATGTTTAAGGACTTTAGGATGAACAGAATCTCAAGATTTTGCAGCAATGATTAGTATAGTGCTTTCTCATTTGGACTTTGACGTGGCATGGCTGCTCTAGGGCTATTAGTTGTAAAATTTTTGAACCCTTTAAAAATCCCCAACTTCCAAAAGTTGGCACACAAAACGTTTTAGCATTGTGAGACTACACAGTGATTTGGTCCATGGTTTAACCATCAATGTGTGGAAGGCCTGAATTTGGACTCTAGGTCAAATTAGGTTTAAAACCTTTTAAAGTCAACTCTGACTGAACAGTGTCATTGCTTTTAATAACCAGGTGCCCTTTAAGTTGTATGTCTGCATTAGCTTATCTTAAGTGTAATGTCTTGTTTGTGTTGTAGTATCTATAGAGATCTGTGGTGTAGTATGTAACCATTGTCCTGTCTTTTATGTATTTTGAAACTTATTGCCGCCTTGCTTGGCCAGGACTCCTTGGAAGAAAAGTTACTGGAACTCAGTGGGATTGTTCTTGGTCAAATAAAGGTTAAATAAAATAAAAAAATGAATCTAAAATTGGTCCAAACATTCCTCTCTTCATTACCGACATACTGTAAGTTGGCTATGTTTAATTGTATTCTCTCCAGTTATTGTTGTTTGGTAGTTTAACATTATATTTTCCTACATTGAGGACTTTTCATTTCATATTCTTTGTCTGACATTTTATATTCCCTGTTTGTATTTTCTATGACTGAATGTGGTTTTAAATCTGTTGAAGTCTCTTCAGACTAAAAGCAAAGACACTGCTGATGTTCTACAAAAGAAACATAAAAGGAAAGCAACCTGTTTCCAGCGGACACTAAAGAATGATGGAGCAGCAGGAACCAGACCAGGTCAAATAGCAAACAGCTGATTTATTCATCTGACTCCTAGAATAACGTCAATGATGGAGTAGTTTGAAATGTCTGGGAATGTGGAACAACTACATGCAAACTACATGAAATAAAACAAGGCCACATGCTGATTATTTGGGACTTGATTTGATGGATTTCTTCTTCCTGTTGTGTCTCTGTTTAAAGTCCTAAATAAAAGGTAAAGTTAGCGTCCACTAAAAGTTCTGTTGTTGCTGCTGACAGACTCAGATTATTATTCTAAGTGTCTGACAACATTATGGGATGGATCCCTATAGCGATATATCTTTTAGTTAAAGAGTAACATCCTTTTAGTTCAGATCCTTTCTTTTCCAACCAGACCAGAGTGGTGATTGTCGGAACAGTGGAAAGATGAACCAAGACGGCTTCTCCTATGTATTTCTTCTTTTTCTATTGACTATAGTTGTGTTTGTTATTAACAGAAATCAACCAGTTAACATTTCAAGACGGCTTTTTCTATGTATTTTTTCTTTTTCTATTGACTATAGTTGTGTTTGTTATTAACAGAAATCAACCAGTTAACATTTCAATGCGCCATAAAGATCCAACATTAAGGTTTTTTTTACAGCGAGTTCAAAATGGAGCCAAAAACGGATTCCTCCCTAACGGCCGCTCTACTCTGCTTGATGCCCCCACTGTCCGGTAAAAGGTAAAGCAGATAAAAAGCCTAAATAACACTCAAAAGCTTCAACATAAAAGACTTAAGAAGGTCTTCGTCCATGTTTAAGAGAAGGCCTGTTTCCAGCCAGACTATGAATTGATTCATGAAATCCCATATGTAAATGTGCTGTATTTATATAGAGCTTTTCTAGTCTTAACGACTACTCAAAGCACTTTTACATCATACAGGAACCATTCACTACCTAAACCTAAGCCATTTTACTCTCTAAAACACTTCTCATATGTCTTGGGAGTCACACTGTGAAGAAATAATCATTATAACTTATACAGTTGACCAAATACATAAATTTTTTCAAAGAAAGTCCAGACGCTTTTGCCCTCATGACATTTACTTATGCCAATAAGCAACATAATAATGTCATATTTATTGATATTACACCCACAGCAATGCTACACAATCGTTTGTGTGTCTAAAACAGTTTTCCTATATGCAGAAATAAACATAATTAACATTATAACTCATATAAAGCACATACTATTCACATTTCTTCAAAAAAAGCCCAAATATATGCCAAATCTCAAACCAGTGGGGCCATTCTCCTCTGTAAAACGGTAGACCATAACATTACATGGAAACTGAATAAAGCTCAGCTGACACGCTCACGCCATGCAACCCTAACCTTAACTTTACAGCTACTCATGGAGGTGGCTAGTAAACAGCAGATCCTAGGTTCAAATCCCAGCAGCAACTTGTTGCTGCAGTAATTACCTCAGTTTGCATCACCATGTCTACCCAATGCTGCATGTTACGCCCTGGTAGTAAATTAAAAAGGCATGTTACATTTACACAGAAACACTACCTTAACACAGTGTGCATGAGATGCAGAGTATTGCAACTTAAAGCTACAATATACACCTAGTTCATTCATCAGGTCTTGTGGTTCTGTTTATAGAAACAACATCCTGTTATATCGCGTGATCATACATGAATTTACGAGGGTCCTTGTGACTTCAGCTGTCAGTCATGGCCTGCAACAAATCCGGACCTGGTGGGTGTTGACGGACTGCGGATCACGGAGCAGACACGAAGTGGATTGGATCCCCAGTTGGTGGAAGTCTGGGGTAAGACCTCCTGCACACTGCCTGTGTGGCGTGAGCATGGCAAACCTGTTGCGTGGCATCTTCTTGGTCTTTGCACACCAGAAACGTGTCTGACGCGGCGCTGCTGCTGCTAGCCTTGTCTGTACACATGTATGTTTCTCATTGACATGATTCAATAACTTGTTAATTGTTAATTTGGACTGGTTCGGAAATGAATCAGATCATCTAAAGGGGGCGGATTAACTACCCACATTACACCTGGAATACCCTCAAGATGTGAATGATCCTTTGGAACTGAAATTCAGAACTGCCCAAGGTACTTGTGAGATAGACTCTTTGTTGTCTGATTGATGGTACTAACTGTAATGAAGTCTGTCAGGCCTCGGGGGTTCTCCTCTGTAAAAACTGTTTCAGGTCTACAGCTGTGATGGCCGAGTGGTTAAGGCGTTGGACTTGAAATCCAATGGGGTCTCCCTGCGCAGGTTCAAACCCTGCTCACAGCGATGTCTAACTACAGAATAAATAATAATAATTAAGTCTGACTCACCACTGAGTCAGACTTAATGCCCTGCCCACAACACCATCTGATTGGCAGCCAACTTAATAACAAGTCTGGGGATGAAATGCAGACAGATGTAATCTCTGCAACAACAAGGTGCTGCTGGGATTAGATACCCAGGATCTACCTGTTTACTAGACGGGCACTTTAACCAACTAAGCCACAGCACCTCCGTAAGTACTATAGTCGCGTTCTGGGCAGTAACCCGGATGCAAGGCCGTATTGGAGGCACTTGGTGTAAACAACTGAACAGAGTACAGTGGAGTATTGGGCACTTTGGATACTTTAAGTGAATGTAGCCATGACAACAGAAAAGCATCCATGATATAAAGGCATATAGGGAAGGACGATATTTTGAGAAATTACAGTTTATTGGCGGTGCAGATCCCTACGAGTTGGGTCCCCTATTCTTGTAAACATGACGACCCGGTGATTCTTCCTTCAGTTGCATATCCCGATATAGTTAACTAATATCAAATAATCAATTTATTCATTTTTTTTACAGCAGCATTGAAGATGTTAAAATCAGGCACTCTTTGTAGTGCAGGTAATGTAAGTGTTAAGTGATGATCAGGCACTGCTGGGATTTGGACCCAGGATCTCCTGTTTACGAGACAGGCGCTTTAACCACTAAGCTCCAGCGCCTCCCACAGCCTGTGCCCCTCATGCAAGAATACAATGAGCTAGTGAACAGGGGGTCTTGCTGGGCATGTACCGGCGGAAGGCCACAATCTTGTGGAAGCAACGCGTCAAACAAGAACTTAAGAGTTTAAAAAAATTTAAAAAACACACAAAGACACACACACACACACACACACACACACACACACACAAAGACAATTGTATGGCAATGGTAAAAAAAAACAATATAACACAACAACAATAAAGCAATACAACACCTCTAAAGGGCACCAGCTGCCGCGTCCACGCGTCCCACACCCAGTTTGTCTGAGGCTCGTCGTGAGGCCGTGACCCGAAGGACAACACTAGGGTTAAGTTAAGGAAAGGCTTGTGGGTGGGCTTACGTTTCCATGACACGCGGGACAACAACGGGACGGTTGGGTTTAGGAAAATAACAACAGGATGGTTACAGTTGGGTTTAGGAAACGTGACACGCGGGACACGATCACGTTCTACTGGGTCTTCTGTTTGACCGTCCAACACCCCAACCAACCTCCCTTTGCAGATTTTTGGCCTTTCATACTACTCGCTACCATAGTCGCTCCTAATGCTACGTCATCTTCTCATTGACATCACTTTGGCATTGTTTTCCGTGGTGGCCACACAGAATTTTCCCACATTCGGTGCCACCACCACGTAATGCGGTGTTAACAGTTTGTGATCATTTCTCTCACTCTGTGATCAACTCTGTGAGACCAGGCTGCCCTAGATCAACAAGCCACGAGAGGCATGTCCTGCTCATTTGTTCCTCATATTTTTCTCAGTTCTTCTGTTAACTGCAGTTGAAGCAGGCTATGCAAAGTCACCAAAATGCTCTACTACACTTTTGCTTCCTACTAATCTTGTTAGGGGATCACAGGTCCTTCCAAGGCCAGAGTCAAGGATCAATCCCAAATTGACTGTTGCGAAAAAAGTCTTCAGTTTTGGGATTAAATTAGAAAATGTAAAATAGCCTTTATTCTACATGAACACATATGCCTACTTTCCATCATCACTGAATACCTGATGTGCTGGATGTGAAACCCTTTAATTTAAATGTAACAATGAGTTGTCCTTTGGGCTCGTCCGAGATTTGAACCCCGGACCTTTTGCACCCAAAGCGAGAATCATACCCCTAGACCAACAAGCCACATAAAAGAGATTTTTAACAATTTTTCATCATGGAAATGCAGCTCCAATCTGTCATTGACCTGCAAGGCAATGATCAAGTAATTTGGCATGGGGTCTTTTTATGGCTCCACTGCCAGATTCAGGTTTTTGAGTTCTGATGACTTGCTAGGCGATGGTCGAGTTAAAAACAAAAGATAAGCCCAGAAACACCTTGCAACATTACATTTTAAAAAAAGAGACAGCCAATCAGAATAGGCCATGCTAAATTTAAAATAAAGTCTAAATTATTCATAAATAAAATAAAATCCATAGGTCTAATAAAGTATCTGTAAGTTAACATGGAGGAGGAAATTCAGACAGTAACATTCATATTAATTAATTACAACCATTTATTAAAATTAACAGTAGCACTAAATCCTGAAGTGCAAACAGCAGCATTTGCAGTAAAACTAGTTCCAATATGACAGAATTTCATGCGATCAACCATAAAAACCTGGAGGACATTATACAACATCTGAAAACCTCCTCCTGTTGCCTTGATATTCTACCAACGGGTGTTTTCAAAAATGTCTCGAATTGTTTGTCTTCTGATCTTCTACAGATTGTGAACATGTCTCTTCTTTCAGGAATCTTTCCACAGGCCCTGAAAACTGCAGTAATCAAGCCACTCTTAAAAAAGAACAATCTAGACACATCACTAATGAGCAACTATAGGCCAATATCAAACCTTCCGTTTTTAAGTAAAATCATTGAAAAAGCAGTTTTTCAACAACTCAACCATTTCTTGTCACTAAACAACAGTTTTGATACCTTTCAGTCAGGTTTCCGACCACACCACAGCACTGAGACGGCTCTTGTTAAGGTCTTTAAGGACATCCACCTTAACACAGATAATGGCAAAATTTCAGTCTTAGTATTACTTGATCTCAGTGCTGCATTTGACACGGTCAACCACGACATATTACTAGACCGATTGGAAAACTGGGTTGGCCTTTCTGGCTCAGTACTAAACTGGTTTGAATCCTACTTACAGAATAGGGATTACTTTGTGTCAATAGGTAATTATACATCTGAACGTACAAATATGACTTGCGGAGTTCCCCAAGGCTCCATTCTGGGGCCTCTTCTGTTTAACATCTACATGCTTCCACTGGCTCAGATTATGGAAAACAACAAAATAAGTTACCATAGTTATGCGGACGACACACAAATTTACATAACCTTATCGCCAGGGGACTATAGTCCAATACAAAAACTGACTAAGTTTATTGAACAAATTAACGGCTGGATGTGCAAGAACTTGAAATTAAATGAGGGAAAAACTGAGGTGGTTGTTTTTGGAGCAAAAGAGGAACGATTAAAAGTCTCCGCTCAGCTTCAAACAATAATGTTAAAAACAACAGACAAAGCCAGAAATCTTGGTGTAGTCATGGACTCTGACCTGAACTTTAACAGCCACATTAAGACAATTACAAAGTCAGCCTATTATCACCTTAAGAATATATCAAGGGTTAAAGGACTTATGTGTCAACAGGATTTGGAAAAACTAGTCCATGCTTTCATCTTCAGTAGACTTGACTACTGTAACGGTGTCTTTACAGGTCTCCCTAAAAAAATCAATCAGACAGCTGCAGCTGATTCAGAACGCTGCTGCTCGGGTCCTCACTAAGACCAAGAGACTGGATCACATCACTCCAGTTCTGAAGTCCTTACACTGGCTTCCTGTGCCCCAAAGAATTGATTTCAAAGTTCTTTTGCTAGTTTATAAATCACTAAACGGTTTAGGGCCAAAATACATTTCTGATCTGCTAGTACACTATGACCCCCCCAGACCTCTCAGGTCATCTGGGACAGGTCTACTGTCTGTTCCTAGAGTCAGAACTAAACAGGGGGAAGCAGCTTTCAGTTTCTATGCTCCTCATATCTGGAACAAACTCCCAGAAACCTGCAGGTCCGCTGCTACTCTCAGTTCTTTTAAATCAATGCTGAAGACCTTTCTTTTTGATGTTGCCTTCCTTTAAATGTTGCTCATTTCTTTACTGTTTATTCTTTTATATACTGCACTGTAACTTTTATTCCTGTGTTTTATCTGTTTTTATTTTTGAAATGTTTCTTCTGTTTTTTTTATGGGTTTTATTTTCTTTTAACTGTTTTTATTGTTTTTAACTGATTTTGTGTAAAGCACTTTGAATTGCCCTGTTGCTTAAATGTGCTCTATAAATAAAGCTGCCTTGCCTTGCTAGATAGATAGATAGCATAGTCGGAAATCTGCTATTTTTTAAGTTTCCCTAATTGATGAGTAACAACTAGGGATGAGCGAGTACAGCATTATCTGTATTTGTATCTGTTTACCACATGAATTATCCGTAGCTGTACCCCTCATGAGTAGTCCAACGCTGACTTCCTCGAGGCCTTGTAGCATTGTTAAGCAGCTGGTAAAAACATCTCCCCGTCAGGGAATCGAACCCCGGTCTTCCGCGTGACAGGCGGAGATACTGTCCATTATACTAACGAGGAATGCACATGCTGAATATTTGGCACATCGATTTTTTTTTGCTCTGAACGCCTAGAGGGAATCACTTTAAATTTGGCATACACCACTTGGAGTCGCAGATGAACTGATTTTGATTTTGGAGGTCAAAGGTCAAGGTTACTGTTTAATTACGTCTCCAGAACTGTATATGTATTTCTCCTGAACTGGTGAACTTGGGTAATGTAAAGCCCCAGTGGCCTAATTGATAAGGCACTGGTCTCCTAAGCCAGAGATGGTGGATTCGAGTCCCATCTGGAGGGAATTTCTTCAGTTTTTGCAAAAACATTAACATGAACTCGCAGATCAATTGATGAGTATCCCACCCAGAAAACAGATTTTAGACCCCGAACGAGCAATTTTTTATTTTTCTGTGGGGGTCCAAGTGGGAACGAGTGCAAAGAAGAGTGACGAAAAAGCCAAAGGAGAAAGGAGGGAAAGGAGTGCCGGACCTGTTATTGTTTTTAGGGATCACATTTCCAGCTATACACATAACAGCAGCCACGGCCCCATCCAGAAATCCTAAGACTGCAGCTATGGCACGGTTCTGGATGGGATTGATTGTGCAAAGTCAACACAAACAAAGAAAAGTGTGTGCCCTGGTTCGAACAGGGGACCTTGGGCGTGGGACGAACATGATAACCACTACACTACACAAACTAATGAAAGGAGTATTTTTGCATGTTCATGGGGAAATATACCATTCATATTTAACTGCAAATGTTTAACGAGCCGTCAAAGGCCCGCGCAAAGGATTGTGGGTGATTTGGGACCGCAAAGGATACACATGTGCATCCTTCTCGGTCTATGGGAAATTTTCTGAATGAAGGACTCAGTCCTTGGCGGAATTCGGAGGATCCTCGAAATTGGAACGGTCTTTCGACGGACGTTGATGACGTAGCGTCCTCCCTCTGGCTTTGGAGGATCCTTCCTTGACATTGGGAAACACCCACTGTTTAACTCTTGTCCTACACTTTAGGATATCCCAGCCCCTCCCTACAGGAAAGACCTAATTAGGACCAACCAGCACACACTTTCCTCATTAAATCTAGGGAGCAGCTGATCTACCCCACATATCACAGGCAGAACCAACATTATGACCTCATGAAACCTACTGAACAGGCCTATGTTAAATAAATGCCTGTTTTCTGAGGGGAATGTGCAAATTAATAAAACAAATGATTATACATGGGTTAAAAATCCCAGAATTAGCCAAAAGCTCGCAAACTTCCCCCTGAATACAATCAGCTGTTCTCATGGCACAGGGAACATTTCACGAATAGAAGGAAAAATGGATTAAATAATATTTCAGCAAATTGTGGATGCTAACTTGATGCCATCTGTGAAAAAGCTGAAGTTAAAGAGAGGATGGCTTCTACAAATGGATAATAATCCTAAACACACCTCAAAATCCACGGTGGATTACATCTAGAGGTGTAAACTGAAGGTTTTGCCATGGCCTTCACAATCTCCTGACCTTTTTTGCAGACGTCATTTTTTTGTTTTCTGTTATTTTGAAAGTGTAAATGATGGAAATAAAATCAAACTTTTTGTGACATATTATATGAATGTCTAATCTGTAATTTGATGCCTTTCGGAGACTTTTCCATCTTTTTTTCAATCAATACACATTTTCACCTGGGGTGCCCAAACTTTTTAACCCCACTGTAATAATTGTTTGTTTTTTCTTGAAGCTGCACTTTCATATGTCTCTTTGTAGTTTTACTTATTTAAAGCTAATGTACTTGTTCAGACTATTTCGGCTTCTCTCCAGTGTGAACACGTCGGTGAGATTTAAGACTACCGCTCTCAGAAAATGCTCTACCACATATATCACAGCTATACGGCTTCTCTCCAGTGTGAATGCGCTGGTGTCGTTTATTGTTACTACTCTGAGAAAACGTTTTCCCACAGTGTTCACACGAGTACGGCTTCTCTCCGGTGTGAACACGCTGGTGACATTTAAGGCGACTACTCCCAGAAAACGTTTTCCCACATTGTTCACACGAGTACGGCTTCTCTCCATTGTGAACACGTCGGTGAGATTTAAGACTACCGCTCTCAGAAAATGTTTCCCCACAGTGTTCACAGCTGTACGGCTTCTCTCTGGTGTGAACGAGCTGGTGTCTTTTAAAGTTACTGCTATCAGTAAAGGCTTTACCACATAGATTACAGGAGTACAACTTCTCTCCAGTGTGTCTGCGCTGGTGACGTTTAAAGCCACTATTATAAGTAAAGGTTTTGCCACATTGTTCACACCGGTACGGTTTCTTTCCAGTGTGAACACGTTGGTGGACTACTAGGCTACCCTTCCTAGAACAAGTTTTACCACATTGATCACAGCTGTACGGCTTCTCTCCAGTGTGAACTCTCTGATGAATCTTTAAAGTTCCAGATGTTGTGAAGGATTTGTCACAGTGATGACAGTGGTGACATTTTGGTCCCTCTCCTCTTCTCTGTTTCTATAGCAACAGACAAACCGAGAGAGAGAGAGAGAGAGAGAGAGAGAGAGAGAGAAGTTAGTGAACAACCTTCTTAAATCATGTTTTGCAGACGATGTACAAATCTATATGCCTGTAAAAATCAGTGATGAGGACACACTTCAGCCTTTGCTGAACTGCCTGAGGGATCTGAAAATATGGTTGGATCAGAATCTTCTTTGTCTCAGTGACAATAACACTGACATTGTTGTGTTTGGTTGTGCTGAACATTTTAGTGCCTGTGTAGAAGCTCTTTAGGTTCCCATATTCGTCCTTTTACCAAGAATCTGATTGGGGGTGTTGACAGTGCTTTTAAATTTGACAAACAGATTAGTTCTGTTGTTAAAACCACTTTCTTCCAGCTGAGACTTTGGGCTAAGGTGAAGCCTTCCCTGTTGAGCAATCACTTAGAAAGAGTCATACAGTGAGGAAAATAAGTATTTGGACACCCTGCTATTTTGCAAGTTCTCTCTCTTAGAAATCAAGGAGGGGTCTGAAATTGTCATTGTAGGTGCATGTCTAATGTGAGAGACATAATCTAAAAAACAAAATCCAGAAATCACTATGCATGATTTTTTAACTATTTATTTGTATGATACAGCTGCAAATAAGTATTTGAACACCTGAGAAAATCAATGTTAATATTTGGTACAGTAGCCTTTGTTTGGTCAAACGTTTCCTGTAGTTTTTCACCAGGTTTGCACACACTGCAGAAGGGATTTTGGCCCACTCCTCCACACAGATCTTCTCTAGATCAGTCAGGTTTCTGGGCTGTCGCTGAGAAACATGGAGTTTGAGCTTCCTCCAAAGACTTTCTATTGGGTTTAGGTCTGGAGACTGGCTAGGCCACGCCAGAACCTTGATATGCTTCTTACAGAGCCCCTCCTTGGTTCTCCTGGCTGTGTGCTTCGGGTCATTGTCATGTTGGAAGACCCAGCCTCGACCCATCTTCAATGCTCTAACTGAGGGAAGGTTGTTCCCCAAAATCTCGCAATACATGGCCCCGGTCATCCTTTCCTTAATACAGTGCAGTCGCCCTGTCCCATGTGCAGAAAAACACCCCCAAAGCATGATGCAACCACCCCCAGCTCTTTTCAGGTCATACGATGCCATAGTTAGGCCATAGTCTAACGATTGCTCCAACTGCTTGGCCATTTCCCCGTAGCCCTTTCCAGCCTTGTGGAGGTGTACAATTTTGTCTCTAGTGTCTTTGGACAGCTCTTTGGTCTTAGTCATGTTAGTAGTTGGATTCTTACTGATTGTATGGGGTGGACAGGTGTCTTTATGCAACTAACGTCCTCAAACAGGTGCATCTAATTTAGGATAATAAATGGAGTGGGGGGGGGTGGACATTTTGAAGGCAGACTAAGTCTTTGAGGGTGTTCAAATACTTATTTTCCTCACTGTATATGCATTATTACGTCTGGATTAGACTACTGTAACTCTGTGTTGATTAGATCAGTCATCCCTCCGTTGGGTAGTTAGTCCAGAACACAGCAGCTCCACTTTTAACCCGGGACCAAAAAGCAGGACCACATCACACCTGTTTTGGCCACGCTCCATTAAAAGCGTATTTCTCAAGATTTTAAATGGGTTGTTGCCTTCTTATTTATCGGAGCTGTTCCACATCACTCCTGTCGAGGCCCTGAGGTCTTCCAATCAGATGTTCAACGATGAGACCAGATCCAGGTTAGAAAATAAATCTCTCTCTCTCTCTCCAACCTTCCACATGGTAGCAGAACCCTTATTGAAGATAACGAGGCAGTAAGACCCATGACAGTTCAGCGAGCTACAGAATAGTTTTAACTTCCGTTCTGGGCTCCACACATCACTTCAACAAGGCTGAAAACGGGAAAGGAATGATAAAGGAAAAAGTCTGTTGACATGACAACTTTTTTGTGCTGGTCCAAAAAATTTATCCCATCTTTGACTCAAACCTGATCCAAACCGAGCCGTGAGTTTGGTGGTCCATTGCAGCCCTTCTACTAGACATGTATGTATTTGCATATCGCAATGTCAAATGTGAATGTGAAAGCGTCTGTGTGCATTCAGTAATATTGAGATTAGATTCCTGGTCTCTTCAGTCTGAAGTAACCTCTTTCCTTCACTCACCTTCTCCTTCTTCCTCCTGCTCCCTCGCTCCTCTGAGTCTCCCGAGGCCTCCCTGACACCTTTCCTCTTGCCCTCCTCCTCCTCGTGTTTCTGCAGGTACTCGGTGATCAGGTCCAGGTCCAGGTGGTCTTGCGGCTCCCATGTGTTCTCCTCACTGGAAAGGTGAGTGCAGACAGAAGAACATCTCCTCACACTTTGTTTTTTAGGAAATCCATTCTCACTCTAGCTGCTAATTTGGATTATTCCTTTTATCTGTTGCCATGTTGGAAGGTTATTTGCGGGTCTGCACCTTAGTGTTTAAATACCAGACCTTCAACTTTGAGGGCATGGTACAATGCTGAAAATTATGCTGTAGAATGTGTGTGTGTGTATATATATATATATATATATATATATATATATATATATATATATATATATATATATATATATATATATATATATATATATATATATATATATATATATGACCAAGAACACCAATTATTAATATTCTAAACTCATACTTACTCTGAGAACCCCTTCCATTTCAGCAGAAGCTCTTCCCTTCACCACTCTGCGGTCCAAAACCTTCTCCACCACATACTCCTGCTCTTCCTTCACTGCTGCAGGCTGCTCCTCCTCCTCTTCCTCCTTCACTGCTGCAGGCTGCTCCTCCTCCTCTTCCTCCTTCACTGCTGCAGGCTCCTCATCTTCCTGCTTCACTGCTGCAGGGTGCTCCTCCTCTTCCTCCTTTACTGCTGCAGGCTGCTCCTCCTCCTCTTCCTCCTTCCCTGCTGCAGGCTCCTCCTCTTCCTGCTTCACTGCTGCAGGCTGCTCCTCCTTTCCTCCTCCGGTCGCCAGCTTGACGTCTGCTGAGGGCGTTTTTGGTAGAGGGGTGTGGGGGGAGGGGGTTGGGTTAGGGGGAAATAATGATACAAGGGTTAGAAGAGAAGATGTTGTTGTGTTTGTTGTCATGTACTGTATGTTAATTTGTCTCTAGGGACAAATAAAGGTCTTGAACTTGAACCAATGGGAGGTGTGAGTGAATCATAGGACTTCAGAGCATGAAGTACATATTACTACTTATAATGCATTCCTTTTCTAATACTCTGTATAACTTTTAGGAGGAACTCCCCTTTAACAGTTAAACAACATTTTAACATTAACAATCCTGTCAGGATACTTTAAAAACCACAAAATAACTCATTACCAGGGAATGGAAGCACCAGCACCCAGAACCACACACACAACCCTATGTTAACTAGCATGTTAGTTAGCAGTAATTAGCCTGTACCTATGTTAATGTTAACTAGCATGTTAGTTAGCAGTAATTAGCCTGTGCCTATGTTAATGTTAACTAGCATGTTAGTTAGCAGTAATTAGCCTGTGTCTATGTTAATATTAACTAGCATGTTAGTTAGCAGTAATTAGCCTGTGTCTATGTTAATATTAACTAGCATGTTAGTTAGCAGTAATTAGCCTGTGCCTATATTAATGTTAACAAGCATGTTAGTTAACAGTAATTAGCCTGTGTCTATGTTAATGTTAACTAGCATGTTAGTTAGCAGTAATTAGCATGTGCCTGTGTTAATGTTAATTAGCATGTTAGTTAGCAGTAATTAGCCTGTGCCTATGTTATCTCCTAACATATACCTACCTCTCCGTCTCTGCTGATTGGGAATGATTGAGATTTCTCTTGCACAGCTACCAGAAGACTTACAGCTTTCAGACAGGTTGCTACGTCACATCTACATCTTCAAGCTCAGTTGGAGGCTGCGCAGTAACGCTCAGCATCACCGGGAAAGAGCTTCTGATAGACTTCACTGGTCTCCGTCCGGAGCAACGGGACCTGTTGGTCCATTTCTTTAACTGTCTATGACACCACCCCGATACACACCTTTTAGCTAGCCGCTAGCATAGCTTCCAGTTAGCTCTCAACAGTGGCCCCCTGCTCCAACTCCTCTTTAACACAACAAAAAACGAAGACACTTAATGATACAGCCAACACTGTCAGCTGCTCCCATGGTTCCCCTTCCTCTAGAATATTAGGAACACTAAAGCAGAAGCGACTGGTCCCACCACGTGACGTGTGTTTACCGAACTGCACCGAGTCCACCGAACTATAAAGGAGCAACAGACGGCGCACACGGTTGCTCAGCAACGGACGTTCTGTTTCCCTGCCGAATGGGAAGCTAACGCAGCAGCTACGGCTTCTATTCGCTCTGATAGCCGTGTAAAAGAGACGTTATTAAAGTGTTTACCTGAGTGTGTGTGTGCGTGTTTACCTGGAGCTCCGTCTTCTTAAAACTCACTAAGAACAAAGAACACAGCTCTCCCGCCGCCAGCCCGAGATCACAGTGAAGCAACGAGACTTCCGGTTTCCTCCAAGTCAGGGGGCGTTTCTCAATCTGTGTTCTTCTTTGGACTTGTGTTCTTGTGTTCTTGTGAATCGTCATGTTCAGTCGCCAAAGTACTGACCCAATACACAAGTTAGCATTTCGCCAAGAACAGTTAAAATTCCCGGATGTGTTCTCGACACGCCCATTTCACCGAGGATACATCGGATGGTAACTTGTGTGAACTTGGCAGGGCCAGTATCCCAGAATTCAATTCGGGTGTAAAGCGCGGATGGTTTCCGGTACACAGATACAACAGAAGTGGAAAGTTTTTCACAATTTACGTCTGTTATTAAATCAATAATTTCATTTTAAGACGTTTTAAGGCGAGAAACCAACTGTGTAGATTTTGAATATCGGCAGTTTAACGAAAATTGATGGTGAATTAAAAAAGCCTTCGGAGTTGGAAAGCTCCACAATCCCCGGCGGGCGTAGCGAGCTCGCCAGCCGGGAATGACTCTCGCGAGCCGGTCAGTCAGTCCGCTCACAGACCCCGTGCCCCCCTGCCCCTCATTTAGACAGACCACTGCAGCAGCGGCAATGGCAGAGATAAGCCAGGTTCACAACTGTAAGATATTTAAAACAATTAACCGCTGTTATTCTGTATTTCATTCATTACATTCGGCGTTTTGTTCTGTGTATTGTTGTAATTGTTTTTATCGGGGGACAACTGAGGAAACCAAGCGCCCTCTGTGTGTTGGACCAGCGCTCTCTGTGCTGGGGGTGTTGGGCCAGCGCTCTCTGTGCTGGGGGTGTTGGACCAGCGCTCTCTGTGCTGGGGGTGTTGGGCCAGTGCCCTCTGTGCTGGGGGTGTTGGACCAGCGCTCTCTGTGCTGGGGGTGTTGGACCAGCGCTCTCTGTGCTGGGGGTGTTGCGCAATAACAGGAAGAACGCTTCGGCTCAAAACTGTCAACAGCGTTTTGTGTGCTTCTGAACTCGCGAGTTCATTCTTCCAGGTACAACCAGCAAGAACGGTCTCCCCAAGAACACAAGTCCGTTCTTTGCTTACTTGGTATTGAGAAACGCCCCATGTTACTAACTCGACTTCTTCTTCAGAATCAGAAATGCTTTATTGATCCCCGATGGGAAAATCCGGAAAAGATTGCTCCTTCGAGCCAGATTTGAACCAGTGACCTAAGGATTTCAGTTTTATGCCTCTACAGTCCTCCGCTCTCCCAACTGAGCTATCGAAGGGAGCTGACACAAGTATATGCACTTCCCATTCTTGTGAACGTAATAACACAGGACCCCCTGGAGGGAATTTCTTCAGATTTTGCAAAAACATTCACATGAACTCGCGGGGGGGTGAAGAAACACAAAAAAGAAGGTCCCCGAGGCAGTCAGTTCGGAGAGGGGTAGGGATTGGGACGGGGTGTGTGTGTGTGTGTGTGTGTGTGTGTGTGTGTGTGTGTGATGAGGTGCAAGGCGGCAGACTGTCTGTGTTGTTGTTACAGAGAGTTCAGGTCAGTTTGGCCTTGTCCTTGAGGAGAGATGAAGACACAGGAGGAGATTGAGGCCAGCTGCAGGTTGTTTTCCCGCTCGGGTGAAGGGTGGGGGGGGCAAAAAAGAGTCAGTTTAAATCCAATTTAGGTTGATTCGGTGGCGTTTGTCCGAATCAATGTCCGTCAAACTCTCTCATCCTCAGCGTCATCCGTGCGTCCAATTCATGTATTGATCTCGACAGTTCCTCTACCTTCATTGTCAGTCCGGTGGTTGCACGAAGCAGATCCACCGACTGAGCCCCGATGGCATCCATCTGCCTCTGCGCTTCCACAGCCGGTCTGAGATGTTACGAGACAGTTCAACGTTCTGACCAGCTGTACATGAACTGCAGATAAATTGATGAGATTTTGGAGGTCAAAGATTCAATGTCAAGGTGACTGTGTCCTCATGTCTGTCCATCCGATTCTTGTAAATGAACGCCTAGAGGGAATCACTTTAAATTTGGCATACAGGTGGTACAAGGTCAAGTTCACTGTTTCATTACGTCTCCAGAACTGTATATGTATTTCTCCTGAACTGGTGAAAATGGGCAATGTAAAGCCCCAGTGGCCTAATGGATAAGGCACTGGCTTCCTAAGCCAGGGATTGTGGGTTCAAGTCCCATCTGGGGTGATTTTCAGCAGAGTGGCGCAGCGGAAGCGTGCTGGGCCCATAACCCAGAGGTCGATGGATCGAAACCATCCTCTGCTAACTCCCTTTTGATGGTGACACAATGGTAGACACTATGAAAGGGTGATGCATCAAGAGATTATGACCCTCAACCTGATTTCCATGGTGAGATGAATCGTGATATAACTGCTGGAAAAGTTGTTGACAGCGCCGTGAAAAGTAATGTTCTCGAGGCAAATCCTGTTCTGGCAGTTTACTGAAATCAACATCCACTACCCTGTCAGGACCCTGTAGTAATGCTGACTTTCCAGTGATGTGATTGGTATGTGGTTGGGCTGTATACAGGTTTTGATCATATCCATCGGTTGCATGGACGGGACTTCAATACCCAGGTTCTACCGCCTGATCGCTGTCCACAAGGCCCAGGACCAGCCAGCTACCACCAGCCCCAGGAGAATATGTTGCCTAAGAAAAATGCAATCCTTCCTGATGAGGTTGAGGAGATTAAGAAATCTCTGGACTTCTTGTCGGCAGAGATTTCAACTGTTGCTTTGCAGCCACCTCACATTTATCTGAGGCATCCCCTCCTCTCTGACGGACGACACTGAGAGCATTTGGCCTGACCAGCTCCTCCCTTACAGGTGCAGACTTGTCCTGGAGAGACGGGTTGTCTTTAATGACTTTTGCAGCATCAGTAGGATCCTGGTGAAGATACCTCAGAGGTCCCTTACAAAATGTAACTCCAATTCTCCCAGGAAAAAAGATTTGTTTGCACATTTTACCTGTCATGAAGAAAAGTCACGTAATTAGTATATTATTACATCATAGACATTGGCCTTTTTCATAAGAAATGCTAATAGGTCAATCAATGAAGTAAAAAAACTGCAGGTTTAAATATCATCTTTTGCATATTCTTACTGTATACTGTATTCAAGTTTGAATTTTAAAATATGTAAAAGGTTTTGCTTCAAAAGTATTCTGTTGTCCAATGTAATCAGAAACCCGAATCTGGCAGTGGAGCCATAAAAAGACCCCATGTCAAACTACTTGACCATTGCCTTTCAAGTCAATGACAGATCTGAGCTGCATTTCCTTGATAAAAAATTGCTAAAATGCTGCTTTGTGTGGCTCGTTGGTCTAGGGGTATGGTTCTTGTTTAGGGTGCGAGAGGTCCCGTGTCAAATCCCAGATGATCCCAAAGGGTAGTTTACACTTCAGTGTTTAACGTTCAGTTTAGTATCAGGTCTACCCAGATGATGGAAAGTATGTGGAATAATACTCAATTATTATTCAATTTCAAATTTAATCCAAAAACTGAAGACTTTGAACTCAACAGTCAATTTGGGATTGATCCTTGACTCTGGCCTTGGAAGGACCTGGGATCCCCTAACAAAATTAATAGGAAGCAAACGTGTAGTAGAGCATTTTGGCGACTTTGCATAGCCTGCTTCAACTGCAGTTAACAGAAGAACTGAGAAAAATATGAGGAACAAATGAGCAGGACATGCCTCTCGTGGCTTGTTGATCTAGGGCAGCCTGGTCTCACAGAATTCTGTGAAATGATCACAAACTGTTAACACCGCATTACGTGGTGGTGGCACAGGATGTGTGAAAATTCTGTGTGGCCACCACGGAAAACAATACCAAAGTGATGTCAATGAGAAGATGACGTAGCATTAGGAGCGACTACGTTAGCGAGTAGTATGAAAGGCCAAAAATCCACGAAGGGAGGTTGGTTGGGGTGTTGGACGGGTCAAACAGAAGACCCAGTAGAGCGTGATCGTGTCCCGCGTGTCACGTTTCCTAAACCCAACTGTAACCATCCTGTTGTTATTTTCCTAAACCCAACCGTCCCGTTGTTGTCCCGCGTGTCATGGAAACGTAAGCCCACCCACAAGCCTTTCCTTAACTTAACCCTAGTGTTGTCCTTCGGGTCACGGCCTCACGACGAGCCTCAGACAAACTGGGTGTGGGACGCGTGGACGCGGCAGCTGGTGCCCTTTAGAGGTGTTGTATTGCTTTATTGTTGTTGTGTTATATTGTTGTTTTTTTTTACCATTGCCATACAATTGCCGTTGTGTGTGTGTGTGTGTGTGTGTCTTTGTGTGTTTTTTAAATTTTTTTAAACTCTTAAGTTCTTGTTTGACGCCCCCCACAGTAAATACATGTAGATATATTTAGGTTCACTAGATATTCACTGTCACTCAAATCCATGACAAAGCATCTGTGACTGAATCCAGTTTAAAATCTCTATGTGTCAAAAATGAACATTTCTAAAAGCATTTTAAACATTTGCAGTTAAATATGAATGGTGCATTTCCCCACGAACATGCAAGAAGTTCTGTTCATCAGTTTCCGTAGTGTAGTGGTTATCACGTTTGCCTAACACGCAAAAGGTCCCCTGTTCGAAACAGGGCGGAAACATGTTACTTTATTACTCTGCTGAGTTAAACTTTCAATACCCTTCACAGGAAAATCTCCCTGTTGTGAAATCGTGGCCAGGCCTAGTGAAGTTTCCACAGTGCAGTAGTCATCACATTCAGGAATATCCTGTCTAAAAATGATGCAGAAAAACTAGTCCATGCATTTGTTACTTCTAGGCTGGATTACTGCAATTCTTTATTATCAGGCTGCTCAAAAAAGTCCATAAAGACTCTTCAGCTGATCCAGAATGCTGCAGCACGTGTTCTGACAGGAAACAGGAAAAGAGATCACATCTCTCCTGTTTTAGCTTCTCTGCATTGGCTTCCTGTAAAATCCAGAATAGAATTTAAAATCCTTCTTCTCACCTACAAAGGTCTTCATGTTCAAGCACCATCTTATCTTAAAGAGCTCATAGTACCATAGTATGGTAGCCAGAGTGTTTAACTATCAATCCCAAATTGACTGCTGAGACCAAAGTCTTCAGGTTTTGGATTAAATTAGAAGTTGTGTAATTGGCATTATTGCTTACTGTACATGCACACTTTACATCATCAGAGTGATTCTAAGGTGGACAATAAACACTCAAATTAACCACATTGTGTCCTTTGGGCTCAACCAAGATTTGAACCCCGAACTTTACACACCCTAAGCAACAATACCCCTAGACCAACAAGCCACATAAAGTATCCTTTTAGCAATTTTTCATCAAGGAAATGCAGCTCCAATCTGTCATTGACTTGCAAGGCAATGGTCAAGTAGTTTGGCATGGGGTCTTTTTATGGCTCCACTGCCAGATTCAGGTTTCTGATTACAAGGAAGTAAAATAACAAACGTGACAAGCGGGACACGATCACGCTCTACTGGGTCGCTCTGCAAGCCTGTAGGAGGCGCTGTAGCTTAGTGGTTAAAGCGCCTGTCACGTGAACAGGAGATTCTGGGTCCAAATCCCAGCAGTGCCTGATCATCACTTAACATTTACATAACCTGCACTACAAAGAGTGTATATATTTGTAATTTATTTTTGCTATAGTGCTTAACAAACATTATTTAATTTCTCCCAGTTGTGGCCTGTTGAGGGCCAATAAATTTCAAAAGTGAAATGGATTGAACACATTTTTTAAAGCTTTTAAACCTTGTTTTGTTGGGGCTGAACATGGCCCAGGTGTAAACCAGGACCCTGTGACATCACTGTTGGGTGGGGTTTCAGGTGCATGTGTTGCTGACTGAGGTCAGAGGTGAAATAAACATGAACTTTACCGGACAAGGTACTTTGGGCGCTGACTGCCTGATTTTAACATCTTCGATGCTGCTGTAATAAAAATTAATAAATTGATTATTTGATATTAGTTAACTATATCGGGATATGCAACTGAAGGAAGAATCACCGGGTCGTCATGTTTACAAGAATAGGGGACCCAACTCGTAGGGATCTGCACTGCCAATAAACTGTAATTTCTCTAAATATCGTCCTTCTCTATATGCCTTTATATCTTGGATGCTTTTCTGTTGTCATGGCTACATTCACTTAAAGTATCCAAAGTGCCCAATACTCCACTGTACTCTGTTCAGTTGTTTACACCGAGTGCCTCCAATACGGCCTTGCATCCGGGTTACTGCCCAGAACGTGACTATAGTACTTAGGGAGGTGCTGTGGCTTAGTTGGTTAAAGTTCCTGTCTAGTAAACAGGTAGATCCTGGGTTCAAATCCCAGCAGCACCTTGTTGTTGCAGAGATTACATCTGTTTGCATTTCATCCCCAGACTTGTTATTAAGTTGGCTGCCAATCAGACGGTGTTGTGGGCGGGGCATTAAGTCATTAATTAATTAAGTCAAGTAAATTAATATTATTTCTCAGAAATAATGGTTATGCAACTAAATATTAGTGCAGTGATTCAAAGTAAAGAGAACCCTTGAGACATTTTCAGTTCATACAGAAAATGTTTGAGTTTGTAAAGAAAAATGCAAATACTGTTATTTTTTTTAACATCCTAATATTCTTTTTTCTTCACTTTCTGTAAAGGGAGAAAACAAACTTGATCAGTTTTGATTTGGAATTTAATGTGTAATGTTCCCAATGCATTTATATGACTCTATTCTAAGGATTTTGACCATTATTAAGCTTTTTGAACACACTACTATTAATCTGAACACAACTGTACCTACAGCATTGATTTAACACAGGACCAATGACTGACCTGACAGAGATGTTACTGATCTTGCTGCAGACCTTCACCAGCTAAACTCTGATTCCCATACCGGGAGTTGAACCCCGGCCACCTGGGTGAAAACCAGGAATCCTAACCGATAGACCATATGTGACAGTCTATATATTAATAACAGGGATTTCATGGATCAATTCATAATTCTTGAAAGTGAATGAAGACGCTTCTTAAGTTTTATATTGATGATCTTGGTATTTAGGCTTTTTATCTGCTCTTACGTTTCCAACATTTTAGACACATAAACCGTTATAATAATGTTTCAAAATTATGAAAAAATAAATTTTCATGCACCCCTAAACCCCCCCGCCAAATATGTGCACCTGAGTCTTCCACAAAACATACATGGTGGTAATAAAGTCTGACCTTATTCTCCCTGTAGGAGATGCTTTCTAGAATAGAATAGAATAGAATAGATCTTCATTGGCTCACTAGACCTATAAGACAGATAAACATACAGACAACATCTGAAACATAAGTGAAAAAATGAAATAAAATGAAAATATCAGAATAAAATGCTGAAGAAGTCAAGTTAGTAATTAATATTTGGAAAATCAATCGATAGGTGGCGCTATTCCAGCATTTAGGCCACAGTAAATACATGTAGATATATTTAGGTTTACTAGATATTTACTGTCACTCAAATCCATGACAAAGCATCTGTGACTGAATCCAGTTTAAAATCTCTATGTGTCAAAAATGAATGCAGAAAAACTAGTCCATGGATTTGGAACCATGAAACCAGGAAAAGAGATCACATCTCTCCTGTTTTAGCTTCTCTGCATCAGCTTCCTGTAAAATCCAGAATAGAATTTAAAATCCTTCTTCTCACCTACAAAGCTCTTCATGGTCAGGCACCATCTTATCTTAAAGAGCTCATAGTACCTTACTACCTACTACTCTCACCCCCAACCGGTCGAGGCAGATGCCCCCCCACCCTGAGCCATGGTTCTGCTCGAGGTTTCTGCCTCTTAAAGGAAGTTTTTCCTTGCCTCTGTCGCCTAGTGCTTGCTCTTGGTGGGAACTGTTGGGTTTCTGTAAATAACATCACAGAGTACGGTCTAGACCTGCTCTTTATGGAAAGCTCAGTGAGATAACTGTTGTTGTGATTTGGCGCTATATAAATAAAATGTAATTGAATTACCTGAACCTCCACTTCCTAGCCTCATAGTTGTTGTTTTCCGTTCCTGGATCCGTCTTCCATTCCTGCTGTCTTCCTACGTTCCTGGATCCTGAGGTAGGTGATCATATCGTCACTGAAAACATATCTTTGATAGCAGGATCATTGTGGGAATGCTGTTGCATTCCAACTATTGTTATTCGGTTCTTTATTATTATTCCGTACGTTTTTTGGCTCTCTCTAACTTCTGCATACTTTCAGCTATTTAACCCTCTGAGCCCTAAGGCCATTTTTACAGTTCATTGTCCGTCTGGATTTATTTTATAAAAAAGCTTGTAAAACACCAACCCTGGTGTCTACAGTCAAGATATGAACATCATTTTTTTCAGGACAAACTGGGTTATTAGAATATTTGGGCTGCAGTGAGCTCACCTGCATGTTAAAAATGGTTGTAGGACCTTAAAGACAAATAAATAAACAAAACGGAAAATGAATCTTCCAGATATGTATTGATATCACACACAGATCAATAAAACCTAAGCCATTTTACTCTCTAAAACACTTCTCATATGTCTTGGGAGTCACATTGTGAAGAAATAATCATTATAACTTATACAGTTGACAAAATACATGCATTTTTTCAAATAAAGTCAAGGCGCTTTTGCCCTCATGACATTTACTTATGCCAATAATCAACATAATAATGTCATATTTATTGATATTACACCCACAGCAATGCTACACAAGCAATTGTGTGTCTAAAACAGTTCTCCTATTGGCCTTCCATACACCGTTTGGCCTTCTATACAGCCTTTTGGCCTTCCATACACTTTGGGTGACGTTGTCTCCCATATATGGGCATGCACCCCATATATGGAGTCCTTGACTTCCGTACACAAAGGACGGACGGCGCTAGCGGCAGAATTGAGCGAAAACGCGATGAATTATGGACAAAAAGTGGATAAATCTTGGATGTAAAGGTATGGATTTAATGCTCAACGAACCCCAAAAAAGGCAGAAGTTCCAGGCTGGATAGAAAATCACCTGTAGAGGCTAGAAGGACCCGGAAAAGACCTCCGTAACCACTAACTCGTTAGTTTTTAGCCACAATTTTCGGCGAGTTTCTATGTGTTATGGATGGTTAATGATTGAACTATGAATCAGAGGTGCTTTTTATGGTCGTGGGCGAGTCTCTCGGGTTAGGAGGGTTAAACCGTTCAACTTTTACAATCTTCAGCTCTTTCAGCAGATGATGGGACTTCTTCAACTACTGGTCTACTATTTATAATTTTTCTAATATTAAGCTTTTAAACATTTTATTTTAACATTAAAGTCAATGAGAGCAAGCTTCAAATCCTTCAAATCTTCTTCTGCTCCCAAAGTTTTCAGCTCCTTCATACTTTCACCTACAGACGTGGTTCAAACTTTAAAACGTTCACAACTTGCTCCCACGCCAACAATTCTAACTTGTCATGGACAATTTATACATCAAAAACTAGTTTCAGCCAGTGTGCTCATTCATGCGATATGAATTATACTTTTCGCTCAACAAGAGTTCCCAATCTTCCTCCATTCACTGCCATGTTAAACACCGTCCACATTTCTGAGCACGATGCAGAGCAAAGCTCTGTTTTAAATCGCTGATACGCCCACATTTATAAGTTTAGCAACATGAATTTTATATCAATACGTTCCCAAAGGCCTTCTGGTGCCCACGAGGAGGTTATTTGCCTGAAATAACTTTTCATTTTGCCCGTCTGACCATTTGTTTGAGAGCTGGTTCAGTGTCTGAGGAGCTGCGGTTTCCCACAGTTGACAGTTACAGCAGCTGCATCGTTAACAGATCAAAGAGATGACATCACAGAGATCAAAGGCTTCCTAGCTGTGTTTACAAACATGGCCACTGATCATATGTAGCCATGGCGACCGTTTCCCAGACACTGCAATACTCTGTATGTCTGAGTGTGTCCTGCCTTCAGTTTGTCCAGGACTATAACTGCAGTTGAAGCAAGCTATGCAAAGTTGCCAAAATGCTCTATTACACTTTTGCTTCCTACTAATCTTGTTAGGCCAGAGTCAAGGATCAATCACAAATATACAGCTGAGATCAAAGTCTTCAGTTTTTGGATTAAATTAGAAAATGTGTTATTTGGCATTATTGCCTATTATTCTACACACACACACACCTACTTTCCATCATCAGGGTGGACCTGATACTAAATTAGATGTCCAATGCTCAACTTTAAGTTAACCATGTTGTATCCTTTGGGCTCGTCCGGGATTTGAACTCTCGACCTCTCGCACCCTAAGCGAGAATCATACCCCTAGAGCAACGAGCCACGTAAAACAACACTTTAGCAATTTTTCATCAAGGAAATGCAGCTCCGATCTGTCAGTGACTTGCAAGGCAATGGTCATAAAAAAAAAAGATAAGCCCAGAAACACCTTGCAACATTACATTTAAAAAAAAACAACAGCCAATCAGAATAGGCCATGCTAAAGTTAGAAATAAAGTCTAAATCAAATCCAATCCATAGGTGTAATAAAGTATTTGTAAGTTAACATGGAGGAGGAAGAGTTTTCTCCTCTTCGTAGAGGAACTGTACGGTAACTTAGACAGTTAGTCTGCTGATTGACATGTACGTGTTCACTCGGCGGTGAAAACACACTTTCTTACAAGTTTCTTTGAAGTTGACACAAACACACAAAACTCAGCGAAGCGTCTCCGTTTCTGTCTCCAGACTTTCTCTGAAATATCTCTGTTAGTATCTCCACAGTTCCAGCGGGCGTCGGCTCATTTTGGTCCGAAAAAACGGTTATTTATTCATCTGAAATAAGAGAGACGATTTGTTAAAACATCCACTTCTTCTTGCTCGAGGTGAAAACGTTTTAAAAAGGTCTGGATAAAAGCATAAGCTGGTGGCAGGATTACAGACCCAGGTACTTTAAGATCAGAGGGTAAGGTCTTCAATCTTCTGAGGTATGATCCCATCCAGAACCGTTGCCATAGCTGCAGTCTTAGGATTTCTGGATGGGGCCGTGGCTGCTGTTATGTGTATAGCTGGAAATCTGCTCCCTAAAAACAATAACAGGTCCGGCACTCCTTTCCCTCCTTTCTCCTTTGGCTCCTCTTTTTAATCAACTTCAGCATGGGTGTGTAAACTTATTCTAGCAACTGTATATATCCCACTTACAAATATGAATATATATATATATATATATATTTCTACTGGTATGCTTCCTAGTGACATTAATGCACCAGATTGATAGCCTGGCTCGGCCCTCATATGGACTAAAGGTTCATTTGGATTCAGCACACAGTATAGTCTCAGAACTGTTAGAGATCAGCTGGTGGATAAAGGATTGGATTTATCAGATAAAGAGGGTTGTAGTGCTGTAGAAGTACAGCAAAATATAAAGAAGGGGACATATCAATTGGACATTGCATCAAATAGTGACAGAAAATTAAGATGACAACAACATTGTGGGGATTTAATTATTAAACAGTTTCATAAATGAATGAGATACATTTTGAGTCTTTATCAACTGTAGTCCAAAGACTCTTTCATCATGGCAAATATTAACAATGATAGAATTTACCACTGTCAGGAATGACTGTTTCCTTTTGTTGAGAGAACAACAGTTATATATTTACATTAATTATCCTTACACAATAACTACATTGCATCCATTACCTCTGCTTTGTGATCTTCCACATCCCACTCCACTGTTATGGCGCCATTTCAGGAGATTTCCTCACTAACATTGTTGTTGAAACACAATAAGCATGGAAACTAAATGTACACTTCCTGCATTACTGCATTACTTCAAATACTAAGTTACTCCTCTAGTAAACTAGTATTCACGTAAAATAAAACAATAAAATATTGAGACCATTCAACAAAGCACTATGGGTAATAACAACTTCAACACATGTACTGGTTGCTATGGACTGGT